>VWYH01002497.1:529070-618020 GCA_013399365.1 Pampusana beccarii | reverse complement strand
TCATCCACCCCAGGTCCCATTGGCCTTCCTGGCCACAAGGGCCCAGTGCTGGCTCATGGTCACCCTGCTGTCCCCAGGACCCCCAGCTCCCTTTCCCCTTCACTGCTCTCCAACAGCTCGTTCCCCAACTTATACTGGAACCTGGGGTTGTTCCTGCCCAGATGTCAGACTCTACACTTGCCCTTGTTATATTTCATTACATTTTTCCCCGCCCAACTCTCCAGCCTTGTGTGTATTGCATAAGGCCCTTAAAAATGCAGCTGAGTTCCCTGGAGGATCACTGTTGATAGGTGGCAGTTGTATTCAGCTGTGCAGTGATTTGCAAAACATGTATTTTATGTCATCCACAGCACCTACGGAACTGTTAGTGGTACAACATACCTAGAGACACTTCTTTCTAAGTATTGGATATGGTCTTAATAGGCTATCTATGACTAAACAGCATAGCAATTATATATTACAAAAACAGGTTAGCTTTTAAAAATTTTAGCCCCAATCTGCTTTGAATGTTTTTGCTTCACTTTGTTTCTAAATAGGGAAAAAACCACTAAACTTTTTTTTTTTTTTTTTAATCCTGGAAATGCTGGTAGAAACCTTATTCTGTTTCCTTTTATACTAAACACTGTAGATACATAGCCTGAGAACAAATTAAAAATAGAAAAGGAATAATTCATCCCGTGATCCTGGCTTCTGCTGACACCAAACTTCTTCTAAGAATACGCATTTCCTATTCACAGTTCTATAACTCCTGCAGCACTCTTATGTTATGTTCATTAACTTCAACACTACTGTAGATTATTTCCATACAGTCAGAAATTTAAAAAAAAAAAAAAAAGGTGCAAATGGAGCAGAAAACAGAGCAGGGACTACAGAAGTTCGTTAGTTTAACAACGAAGTTCCAGGAGCAATAACGTTTTCAAACAAGTGCAACACAAAATCCTCCTACACTGCGGTGTAACAATCAATTTGTTTGCCTAGAAAACTTCTAAAGGTCTTGTGAGGGAAGAAAAAAGTAAGAGAAGACAAGTCAACAGTATCAGGAGATGGAAATTCTTAGAAAAGCTCCCTACAGCAAATTACAGGCAAAAAAGAAAGCTTCCAGTGAAAAGATCACATATTCAATTAAAAATAATACTTAGCACCCCCATCCTTACTTCAACAGCACTGACCCCTTTCGCATGAGTTTTCACCCAGGAAATTATCAAAAAGAAGTGCCAAAGTTGGGTTTTTTTTGCAAGAGCTTTACTCAAATAGAAGACTCTCTGGTAAAAACTGGAAAGCCACAGGAGCTTGGAATCCTTCACCGGTACCTTAGTTCAGAAGCTATCAACTTAATCTCATCCCCAACGTGATAACTGCACAACAAAACTACGAATAAGACAATGCTTCTATTCATATGCCTATAAATTCAGCCAATTTCACAGCAAAAATAGATGAGAACGTACACACATTTGAGAGAAAGGAGGAGAGAGGAGTTTTTAGACACGCAGAAATATAAATAAAGGCATGAAGAGCGAACACATCACCTCCCGTACTAGAACCTATGCCCTTGTTTCGCTAAAATAAGGTTCATTGCAATACGATGTATTTCATTATAAATGCTACAAGTTTAAAATAGCTTTCCCCAAAAAAGAGATCTTTATTAAAGACAGATGCTCTGCAGAGGCATCAGTGCCTGTTCCTTTTTCTCCCTTTTAATTAAACCACCATTCTAACTTCTGCTGGAAATTTTCCCTGCCCAAGTGCAGTATATTCCAGAGGGCTGCAATGACACAACTTTGCACACACATCCGAACAGGATATCACACCTGCATGACGGTAACTTTGCTTCAGATTCCAATTTATTCTATAATGTATTACACGGCAGAGACTCATTCGCCTGATTTTCATAATGACAACAGTAGCTGCAAAAAAAGTACTTGTCTACTAAATTGAAATGTGACATCTGTATCAAGGTAAACATCCAAGTTCTCTGAATGCTTTATTGGCAGCCGCACTATTTTAGCTTCAAAATAAATTTTCCCCAATAGCAGCTTTTATTTCATTTCAAATCCATCAGCTCTTCTAGCTTCTAATTCCCAGAGCTGCCCCTTCGAGTTTTTAATCTTATCTTCCCAGTGTGAAAGTGCTGTAGACCAGCACTTTTAAACACAATAATGCAACAGTTTTTGAAAGCTATATAAATCGTGTGAAAGACTACCCTATTAATTCCCTTTCTCATTACCCATTTTTCTCTTTTATTTACAGGGCTTGGGGACTTTAGAATTCAGTTACTCTGAGGGAAGGAAGAACTTCAGTTTCACTGGGACCTCCCCTCTGGCTCTTGACATTTTCAGAAACCTGTTGGACAAGAACATTCGGGTCAACGCAGACATGGAAATTATGCTAAGCCTAAAATGGATCAATTCTAGTTTGGAGCTCTCAAGATAATGACTTTGTGCTCAAGGCTCTTTACAGATACAGTAGCCAAAAAAAAAAAAAAATCTATCTTCAGAGTATCAGACTGGTAGTACTAAGAAAACCCTGGCTGGAAAACAGGATGATAACTGATTAAAGAGCACCAGACAGTAAAGAAGCGACTGGTTGTTTTATTCTATGTACAAAGACCAATGTCTTTTTGCCAGGTAGGAAAGAAATTATCCTGTGAGCTGCAAATAGACGATTTTCTTGTTTCAGATGTAAACATCTACAAGTAACAGACACGGAGGAACTGAAAGTAATTTTTTATTAGAATACTCTTGTTGAATTCAGATAATTAACTGAATGCAAGCCTAATGTTTTATGAGACTTTTGGTTTTTAAAAAATGAAGTCTCCGAAGAGGAAAAGGATTAAGAAGATGCTATGTCCCATTAATGAGTCACTGCTGAAATATTTTATTTGTCTTCTGCTCTGAGTTAGGAGGACTGACTTAAGCTACCTGGAAGTTATGAATATTAAAAATAAATGACAAAACTTGTCTCAAAGGCAGCAAGTTCTTGCTGACATTATAATCTTTTTCTGATCTGGGCTACTGAACTCCTCCAGCCATCTGGATAAGGATTTCCCTAGACCCGGCTCCTTTTCCTTCTAGTGGTGCAGTGGCAGCTGGAAACCCTCTCATAAAAGAAGGTTTGCATCTCTCCAAGCTCCCTTAAAAGAGATGTGACACATAAAAACCTTGTGCTTGCTTACTCAAGATAAAAAAAAACGATTTTGCTAGTATATATGATCTCACAACCACTAACATCTGCAAGGGTGGTCAACTTACACCACCAAATGACCTCCATCAGCAAGAAGTATGATGCCCACCCAACCTCAGATTTCCATTTGAGGCAATGTCACCATCTCACGCATCTCCCCGATTTCAGACATCAATGGCATTCGGTGCCTTTGCAACTACCTAGACACTTACGAAATTTCACAGGTTCAAAAGTTTCATGCCTGCATCCCATCCGAAAATAAACCTTCAAAGATACGAGTACCCTTGGGTGCTGCTCAGTTCCTCCTTGTCACACATTCTCGTTTGCTGAGAGAATTAATTGGCTTTGTGGAGCGTGAAGAAAGAGAAATGGCAATATGTACCTCAATTAGACTCTATTTTTAAAATCATTTTTAAACTTCATAAGTTATGAGACTTTAAGGACTTTAACAAGTTTGCTTGATTCACTTCGATCAAACAAGGTTAGGGACTCATTATGTCACACATTCAGCAGTTTAAGAATATTAAAATATACCATCAAGTCAATCTTTCTGTAAGCGACTTCGAAGCGCACAGTAAGCAGATCTAAAGAGCCATGTAATTCACAACTGGCAATCATCATTCTGGTAACACTCTAAGAGGCTTTCTCAATTCCACTGGTGTTTAAATTCATGAGCCAAAACACACCATAAGTTGACTTTTATTGCTGTCAAGAACAGTGATATAGATTCTCTTATTTAGCCTTTCTTGACTTATTGGGATCCTCTGGGTGTCTGAGAAGAAGTTTTTGCTTCACTGAACAGTAGATTGAGATTCTCCCATTTTTACGGTACAAAGACAAAGCACATTCCTTTAAGAACAACCTTAAAGCTTGCAGTCAGAACCCACTGGCTCCTTCTAACCAAACTTACATCAGTTCTTAATTATTAGACATCTTTAGCATGGCAATAATAGAGGGTGAGTGCATCAACTCAGAAAGAAAATGTGACCTTCTGCCAGAAAACTGAGACTGCTTTGCCATGCCCTGCCAGTGCCTAAAGGGAATATTATATAAATGGATTGAGGAGGAAACACATGACGTGTCACTGGTAAAATAATCTGGCATCATGAAAGTACTGGTAGCTACAGCTCCACCAAAGGATCAATAAATGTGCAAATAGCAGCCTCGTTAGAAATCATTGCTTTCCCTCCAATATCTGGTGATAAACTCCATGGCAGCATCTACTTTATGTCATCAGCTTCGTTAAATAAATCAGACTGTCCTCATCCGCCCACAAAACCAACTCCAGAAATCTACGGAAAATATTGTTTTTTCTTGACCATGTTCAGGCCAAAGAAGCAATGCAACATAATAGATTAAGATTAATTAAATAGATTAATGCAGCATAATAGATACTCTTTTTCCAACTTATAATTAGAGCCTTGAAACTGTGTTTCTAGGTCCTGGTTTGGGATCTGTTGTCAATTCACTTTGACCTTAGGCAAGCAAACTTCAACACTCAGGAACTTGCTTCTTGCCATGAAGGACAGCCAACTTATCTCACAACACTGGTTGTTTGGCTTCGAGGCTTTTTTGCTCTCTTAAGTTTTAATGATTGACTAAAATCCATTTCAGTTCGAGTTCATCAGCTACAAAGCATCAGCAGGTAAAATCATTATTTGTGAAAGAGTATGGATGTGAGGACTCACACAAGGAGCTGAGCGCCCCTGTATGTCAAGGGAGAGGAACAGATTCTCCAGAGCATGATTTGCAGAAACCACCCACACCATGTGCAGGAAGAGTTTTTCCTGCATTGCCTCCACTGGGATGATGTGGCAGGTGCAACCCCTGCCACATCAGAAACTTCTAGATCGATCATAGAATTATAGCATCATTTCAGTTCAAAGAGACCCGCAAGATCACGAAGTCCAACCATTAGCCTAACACTGGCACTAAACCATGTCCCTAAGAACTGAAACTAAGCATCTTTTAAACCCCTCCAGGGATGGTGACTCCACCACTGCCCTGGGCATCCTGTTCCAATGCCCAACAACTCTTTCCGAGAAGAAATTTTTCCTAATATCCAATCTAAACCTTCCCTGGACCTCTATGATCACGTACATGCCCCTTGGTTGATAGACAGGGCCCTTAGCCAATGAAACACCTCAGTTAAGAGAAGTTTCTAGACCACTGAGAATATATGACCACAGATCAGGTTCGAGTGGGGTATAAATGAGCCCTGCTGGAGACCCCGTTTTGAGCAGGTCCTCCTCGGAGCGGTAGGTCTGCAGCTGGGGACTCTCCTCTTGGGTTGGGAAACCACCTCGGGGAAACTCCTTGAGGACTACTGGTGAGTGATTGAGTGATTGTGTCTTCTGGGCTGCCCTTCCAAGTCCTCATCTTATGAGTGAGTGCACATTTTGAATCATAAGTCCAAATTTTGGGGATCCCCCAAACCTGTGTTGACTGTGTAGTAATTCAATCCCAACCGGCATCCTGAATGTGTGGCATGTAATGTTGTCTGAGTGCTGAATGATTTGGACAAACCCCATTTCACTTCGTTTTCCTGTTGAATTATTTTTGTTAGAATAAAGTTTGTTTGAGTTTGCTATCTATCCGTCTTGGTTTTGGTGTGCCTTCATGAGTGAGGACCCATATATTTTCCTGAAAATGTGTAAAGCTTTGAACAGCAAAGAGGCAGAGTTAAGGAAGTTAAGAAAACAAGAAATAGTGATTTTGATTATTAGTTTTAGGTAGGACTCAGAACTACTTCCCTTCTATTGCAAAGACCAAAATCAGTAAGGAAATTTTAGCTACATAAATGGTAGCGAGCTGTGAGCCCATAAAAGGCACTCCTGCCGTCCAAAGCAAAAGAACAACGATGGCAGCCGCCTCATTCCACTGTGATCCACAAAAAGTGGTTTGGCATAAAGGGATACAAGAGACTAGAAATAGAGTTCATCATGAAATTTAATACTCTCAGATTCAATTTATATGTTCAATATTTAACACATAGCAGAGATCTCAAAGCTCATTGTGCTAGACCTTCCATATAGCGTAGAAGAGTCTTTATGGAATAGACACAGAACTTAACCATTGATCCTTCTTTGATTGTCTTTTTTTATCATCAGCGATGAGCACAGTACAAAAAATACTCATTTCTTCAGACTGCAGCTGATAGCTGAGGTAGGTGCACCATGCAACAGCTACAGGGAGAACCCTTTTTCACACTCTACACACACAAAAAGAACAACAACAACAACAACAAAAAACCTACATCTTCTGAAAGACATTAACATGAAAAGAGTCCACTGTTTTAAGAGGAGTAGAAGAAGAAAAAGATTGCTCTCCATTTCAACAGTCTTATTTTGTCTTTTATCGCTCTGCACCTTTAGATGGTGATACATGGGAAATTCCTGTGTGATTCCAAAATTTGGAGAAGAATCTTTTTCACTAAAATCATGCTCAGACCAGCCTCAACAGCATCAGGTGTTCCAGGTACCTCTAGACTGGAAGAAACGTGTCTCTAAAACGTTGTAGGAAGTCTCCCAAATTCAAACTGACAGTCTGCGTTAGGATCAAGCAAACACTAGCAATTCACATTATAAAATCAGACTGTTCCAACCTCTTTCCTCATGTTGTCTACTTTAATTTTTTGGACAAGAACGTGAGTTTTATGGCATTTCTATTATAATTTATTTCTAGCTTAGAGGCTGAATATTAAAAGCATAGCAGTGTGCTCTTATGAAGCGTCAAGCATCCTTAACTACCTTCCACATAAAAGATTCACAAATCCACACAAAGTCCTTGAAACATTTGGAGTTTGAGCTTCAGCTTTGAACGAAGGAGAGCTCTCATTTTGTTTCCCATTTCTGAGAATATAGCCTGTGACAGCATTGTGCTGCCTTTGCTGTCTAACTCTGTGATTTCAAGGTGATTTACTTTTTTGGGGGCATTGTACATCCACCTGCTGAGAGTTAAACAAAACTTCCATCTTTCATTACTTTTCTGGTAACCACATATTGTGGAGTGAACCACGGTTCCTATGTAGCAAAAATATCCAGCCTATCACACGAAAGTAAATGTTTTTTTTTTCCCTCTCTTCCTTATGGAGAAAGGAGGAATAAAGGGACAGTTCTCGAGTCTTAAAGTCGGTGCCAACTCTCTGTATTTTTTCCAGTTTTGGGCTAATTTTTTCCCAGCCGTACACCATGGAGCAGCTGCATCCCAGATATTATGAGCATCAGCTATGCAGAGTCTCTAGACTATTTTGAAGACAGAAATGCTATTCAAGAGCGAAATATCAAAAAAAAATACAGGATTCTCAATCTTCAGATCTCATTTTTGCTAGGTAGGACACAAGACGCACATTCAGGTCATTAAACTGTCTCTTCAGAATATATTTATAGGAGTTGCACGAGCAAAGAGAGAGAGGCAGGGAGCTTGGATCCCATGGAAAAAACACCTGCTCCTCCAGCCAGCAGAGCAAGCTGCTTACTCATAGAATCACAGAATGTCCTGGGTTGGAGGGGACCCACAAGGATCATGGAGTCCAACTGCTGTCCCTGCACAGGACAACCCCACAGGTCACACCGTGGGTCTGAGGGCCTTGTCCAGTCTCTTCTTGAACACTGTCAGGTTGGGGCCGTGACACCTCCCTGGGGAGCCTGTTCCAGTGTCCAGCACCTCTGGGTGAAGAACCTTTTCCTCATGTCCAACCTGAACCTTGAGCTCTTGTGAAACCGTATGGTCAACACTGGGCTGTCACTGCCTTATTTCATATTTAAGGTCAACCCCACCATCCCAGAAGTGACAGGAGTGCGATATATAGCCATATACATACATACATGTATGTGTGTATATATATATATATACACACACACACACATATACATACATATATATATATACCAAAGCTATATTTAATTTTGTTACCAGTGCCCAGGCTGCCCATGCAGGGCTGATTCACTTCTCTCTCCCATAGCAGGACTGCAGCACAGCATCAGTAAGAACACATGGACAAGAGCTCCTGTTCTACCTCCAGAGCAGAATGATGTCTGACTATGGCCTTTTGTACCCTTAAAATAGCTCTGAACGACCAACAAGAGAGATTTTCTTCCAGCGGTGAGAAGAAACAGTTCGACAACGCAACATTTCATTGTAAACAAAGTGCTTTTTGGCTTCTCACCTGACAGATACATGAAACCCACATGCTGTGCAAACTCTTTATGTCCTGGTGCAAACAAGACCATTTTGATTTACACAGGATGTAAGATTTAAAATCTAGGAATAACTTTTTTTTTTAATTATTTTTTTAACACGGTACATGAAGCAACTGTTCAAAACAGCAAATGGCTCCCAGCAAAAAACAAGCAGAGACAGATAAAATAATAGAGCGTCACCTAATGAAAGAGCAGCTCTGAAGTCAGTGCTCTTTGGGTTCTTTCATTGTAACTTGTCTGGAATGCTCTAAGCCCAGAAACTGGTTTTCATACCTATCTGGAAAAAACCTGATTAAAGCACTACTCATAATGTAACAATACTGTATTCAGCTTATTAAAAGTGTTCTGTTACTTAGCTTTATGAAATTGCAGGAAAATCAAGAGATCTTAAAGACAAACACAGGTTCTAATTTACTACAATACAAGTGTGCGAAGTGCAGGAGAAAAAAACAAGAACATGCTGAAACCTACATTTTCTTTCAAACAATCAAGATTTGAAACTGATTACTTTACTTGGGGGGAGGGGGAATAACAATTTGATAAAGTTTGAAATCAACAGTAAAGCTATTTCAGAAACAGCCGCTATAGAGCATCTCCTCATTATTTGCTGGCATAATGCAGTAGGAATTTGTGAATGCGCCCTGGCATATAGCACTGGAGGGATTTTTATCTCTATCTTTTACCTTATGGCTTGCAAGTGATGTTAAATCATAAAACTATAGAATTATTTTGGTTGGAAAAGACCTTCAAAATCATCATTTAAGATCATCGAGTCCAACCATTGACCTAACACTGCCAAGTCCACCTCTAAACCTTGTCCCTAAGTGCCACATCTACACGTCATTCAAATNGGGAGCAGAGCCCGACCCCCCTGGCTCCAAGCTCCTTTCAGGCAGTTCAGAGATCAGAAGGTCTCCCCTCAGCTCCTGTTCTCCAGCTGAACCCCCCAGCTCCCTCAGCCGCTCCCATCACACTTGTGCTCCAGCCCCTTCCCCAGCTCCGTTCCCTTCTCTCAACTCGTTCCAGCACCTCAAGGCCTTTCGTTGCGTGAGGGGCCCAAAACTGAACACAGGATTTGAGGTTTGGCCTCCCCAGTGCCCAGCACAGGGGCTGAGGCAGGAGGCTCCACTCCCTGATTCAAAAAGCTATTTTGCTGGTGCATACACGGAATTAAAACTGATGCTACTTTTGCAAGATGCTCAAATCCAACTAGGACTCCATGCCAAGACCATCAGCTTTGCACAAAATACTTACAGCAACAGAAGAACAATCTCAAGTTTCTCAAAATTAAATCTCAGTTTTTCTGACCCGTAGGCAACAGGACTGTTCCCGTTCCCAAGGCTCACATGTACAGGCACCGATCCAGAAGCCCTTGAACTCTTATTCATGGCCATACACTTTGGTACTGGGAGTCTCCTCTCAGCCTCTTATTCTGTTCTGGAATCATCTCACCGCTTTGTCTTGGTATTATAGTTTAGATATCAGTAGTTAGCTTACTTTAACTAAAAATATAAGCAAGTGTTAACACATAAACACAAAAGAGACCAATAAATGCTTGGCGACCTTCTGTATTGTCATCTGTTACTCAAATTCAAGCTGCCAGCGATGTGGGGTTTTGCTCTCAGCAAGTCTTAAACCATGATTTGATGGGACTTTTGAAACCCAGAGCTTTCAGAAAATCTCTTGGGTTGCTAAATTCCAACATGACCAGGCTTAGGTGTTCTTTGTTTTCCCGTTCTCCTATTTATCCTTTTCCCATAACTTCAGTGTGTGGTTTCTGAAGAAAGGGGAAAACTGGAAACTTTCTACTGCTCCTTCTCCAATTTTCTACAGAACCTGGAATGAAATTTCACCACTTTCAAATTAGATGTTAAATCTGTGCAGTTTACTACACGTCCTGCTTCCGCTGTTGATTAACAGCTCAAAATAAAGACACTCATGTTCTGCGACTCTGCTGGAACACAATTATAAAACGTGATGCTGTAGAAAAGCCAAAGGTACTGAGCTCCTTGCCATCATGGGCTGCCAGATGTGGTGTTACTATCGTGCAACATCAAAATCAGCAGGAGAGCTACAGTGGTTCCTGTTATTGACATCAATTTGTCTATGAAGAGAATATCCACTGGGTAACTGAACCCTAGGAGATATTTTGGGGATGGATGTGAGGACACTGATGGGAAGACGAGTAAAAAATAACTGGAAATTGAGAGTAAAATGAGTCAAAGCAAAGGAACAGCTCCTAACAGCATTAAACCCTTGTACTTTAGTTTATTCCTGTCACATATAGCAGCTGCAAAAGGCAGACTGAATATTCATCAATGAACTGGAACAGTAGCAGCTCTGTGCCTCTTCCATTTAAAGTCATCATGGGTCAATAAGTGGCTCAAGGATGTAAGAAGTATTATGAGAAGACCTAAAATCTTGAAAAAAAACCCCATCATCCTATTGGACAATGTCAAAACCAACAACTTCCTGGCTGATATTTCTTCCAAATATTATTTACCTGCATAAAAATAAAACCCACATCCCTTCCTGGATGTAGCAGACATGTTGTCAACATCTGCATATTTTTCAAATTCTTTGAAGAAGTTGGAAAACCCGGGTATGTCCTGATAAAATCGCATTACCTCGGGAGTACTGTAATGAGAATTTTCATAACCTTGTGACGAATTTCAAAAATAATATTTTTGTTCATTCTATGAAAAGATACCTTGAGCACCCTGACTTGTATCTTCATATTTCACAATTCAACCGAATATACGTCTTGATTTTTCCTGAATTAAGAATAAATACAGGTATGGAAATCAAACAAATCCTGGTTTGATTCCACCATAATCAGAAAGTCATTAAATAAATTCATCGTTGCGGACTCTGTTTAGCAGTGATTATTTCTAATCCCAAAAGATTATTTTTTATATATATGAAAGATTATTAACATATCTATAATTATATTATCAGAACCTGGATGCTGTAGACATGCAGAAGATGAATGAAAAACAAGAAAAGGAAAAGAAAACGAAAGAAAAAATGAAAAAAGTTTAAGATGTGGCAGTCATATTACAACTTTTAAATTCTCCATTATTTATTAAGCCCAGGCCTTTTATAAATCCTTTTATAATCATCGTACATATCAAAGAAAGAAAACAAGCTTTTCGAGCCGAAGAAGATGCTCTCACCATCCCCTGCTCCCACAGATCCTCCTGATTTCAACTGTATCTTTCAGGAACCCTGTACTTTCTGAAGTTAAACATTAAGAGACTGCCCAAGGCACGAGAACAACAGTTATTGAGTTGGAGAATGAGGAACTGAACCTAGAACCTGATTTTCCATCACTGCACTGTAGAACCAGCTCTATATTTAACAATCAATGCTTCTCAGTCAAAGATTCAATAGCCTAAATGTTCTTTTATCCACATGTTTACCCAGATATCTGCTGGAAAGGTAGATATCTGGGTTAATCTGGGTTAATTAATCCAAATGTGAAAAGTTCACATTTGGATTAATTCAAGCAAGGTGCTCCCAGAATAATGTTTTCATCTAAAAGATCAGACTTAATCAGTCTAAATTTATTTGAATACATGAGGAGGACAACATTATGTTTCTGATCCTCCCAAATTCATTTCAGTCGCTTAATTTGTGCCTCGCAAACAAGCTGGCACTCACCGACTTTGGGACATGGTGTTACTCTCAAGGATTTATTAAGGGCTAAGTCAATGATTCAGATTGAAGACAACATCTGGACTTTGCCGAAGGAAGAAGGCTGCCCAAGACAGGGGAACAAGCTGTTGCTTCCGAAACTCAGCTGCATCCATGCGCTCAGGGCTCAAATTCCGATTTGTCAGTTAATAGGATATTAATCAGAGGGCCAGATGTTACCGTCAGGGGGAATTTAAACTTTAGCAGCGTGCTTTGAATAGAAGAACTATATAAGAAGCAAATCTATTTCTGGAAGGTAATACATAACACATGGTCAGTTGTGAAGACAACTCTCAAATCCCCGTGTTCTTCATGTTTCACAAATTATTTTTTTTCTCTTTCCCCATCAGAAGCATCTTCACTTGGCCCTTCTGTCCTGTGTCGTTTCCCGCACCTTGGTGGGTATGTTTCTTGGAGAAATCTGTTATTTATAGGAAAGAGGTGCAGCTCAAATTAGCCAGCATGGCATTGGATGGATACCCATGCGTAGCTCTAGTTATCCAGCATCGCTGAGTGTCCTGGACCCTCTCAGTTATAAATGACAGAATCCCAGAGTGGTTGGGGTTGGAAGGGACCTCTGGAGATCATCCAGTCCAACCCACCTGCTCAAGCAGGTTCACCAGAGCAGATCACACAGGAAGGTGTCCAGGTGGGTTTGAATGTCTGCAGAGAAGGAGACTCCACAACCTCTCTGGGCAGCCTGGTCCAGGGCTCTGGCACCTCAAAGGAAAGAAGTTTCTTCTCATGTTTAGGTAGAACCTCCCATACTTCAGCCTGTGCCCATTGCCCCTCATCCTAAATAAATAAGCCTTTGAAAATGAGGGAGCTCGTGATTAGGGTCGATGCTGCCTTAAGGACTGACTTCATTCTGGTTTCTGTGGCTCCCAGTTGAGAGTGGGCAGCAGGAATTAAAGGAAAATGTATTTCTCCATTTCTTGAAGCTCAAGTCACGACCAACTCTGGAACCTTTTTAATCAAATACAATATTACGCCGCATATAGAAGTGACCTGGAAGAAGTCTACTCTGACTTCCCCTATTACAGAGGTGAACACACCGTCCTTCAAAGTGCTCAAACAACAACTCTACCAAAACATTACAATTAAGAGGTACCTCCAGTATCTGTGTTTTATTCCCCAGGTTTGAAAGCCAACTAACCCCTCTACAACACTAGGCAAAAAATGAATTATGAGGACTAGCTAAACTGCAGCTGCAATTAAAAGGCATTTCTTTTAGTAATTAATTCTTGACCCGAGTGCTGGGCAAAATAAACCCTCTAAGACCAAACTTAATGTTTAAATTTAGGCCATTTGTTAGTTTTACCTGATTCGAATGCTCAAGAGCAGCAGAGCAAAGGTGATGCTGTTGGGTTACAGGCAATTCTCTACTCTCTGGAAAGCTGTCAGACATTACTGGGCTGCCTTAAGTCAAATTCAAAGACAGAATTCTGTTATTTTTCTGACAGTATTGAGCCACGCACGCAGACATTAAAATAATCTGCTGTTCATCTTCTTACATAAATTAAACGCTAACAGCTAAATTATTTCTAATTCATCCACTAAAACACTCCATTGTCTTCCAAGGGAGTTTTGTAAAATGACTGAGCATTATCAAATGTCTCAGCACCTGCTTTTTCCTGTGGATTTCTAGATTTCAAAAGAAAGCTGCTGGTAATGTTTTGTTGATCTGTCAAAAAGTTCAGTTCTATGCATTGTTTTACAATTAAGCAAAATTTAATACTAGGTAATTAAAGTATTATGTTGTTGAACATTAAGCTTCTCCAAATATCTTATTTTCAAATAAACTGAAATTCTAAAGAAATTCTGAAGTGAAGAGAAAGCAGGAAAGGAAGCCAATTTCCCCTATTAAGCACTTGAAGTTATTTTTCAAAGTTTTGCCAACCTAATTTTAAGGCTAATATACTTGCCGTATAAACATGGCCTCTTCTCTTACAGCTTTCAAATGTTATCAAGTGCATATAATCATTAAAAAACCCAAGCTACTGAAGTTGAGATTCCACGCAAACCCAGGACAAATCAATGGTATCTCGTATTCTGCCGCTTTGCTTTGTGTCAGCCACAACTACTCAACCACATACAAAGTAATATGCCTAATAATGCAAAAAAAAGAAATGTATCTTTTACATTTTACATGTTTTTATAACATTTCACTTCTAGTAGAAAGACAAACACCTGAAAAAAGAGAGAATTCAATATTCAACACATATGCGTTTATGTGAAGCCAGTGTTGTTAGAAGGTTTTATTTGAAATGTTGTCTCCCAACTCAGCTGCTGAAACTAAAAGCAACGTGTCACGATTGTGACAGATTTTTAAACAAGCGGGTAAAAACATTTTTTGATGTGATTCTTCTACATTTACCTATGAAAACTAAAGGAATAGTAAAATTCAATTTGAAGACACTATTGTGAAAGTTAACTTAAATTTGAGAGTGACCTACTGAACATACAGGAAGCCAGGGAAGAAGTTTTCGTTTTTAAAAAAAAATCAAATATTATACAGAATAATAATGTTATCCTTTGTACCACACTGGAATGATGCTCTATCAGCAGTAAATGAAACAGGAACTCTGTACGGGCTTCTGCTTGCACAGCTTCAGTCAGCCACAGAAATCAAGGTGTGGGCTGAATTTCACTGAATCTGTGGATTTATGCTGACATAAAAATGCAGTGAGACAGAGCTGAATGGGAACTGTGTTCCTGCAGGCTCAGCTGTTTCACCTTCTCTAATAATTCCTATAGACCATTGGGTTGCTGACGTATACTTTTTCTCACTTTCAAGAAATGTAAGAAATGTTGTCAATAAATATATACATATATATGATTTCTGGATAACAAAAATTATAATGACTCCCACCAATAAAAATTCTTCACATATTTCTTCCATATCATGTTATGACACATCTCCTGCTATTTTTTTTAGCTTTTTGAAAAGCTCATTTTTCATTCAGATCATATCTCTTCTCAAAATAATTTTTTGTAATGGCAGATCTCCAATGTGAATATTATTAAGGCTTGAGTCCATCAAATTATCTAACTTTAATGCTTAATTTTAATCATATGAATAGTCTTCCTGAAGTGTAATACTTATATATGCTTAACGCTGATCATAGTTATTAATAGCTTTTGTATCAGGAACTGCCTGGAAATATTAAGAGTAAAGTTTCATTCTTCAGAGGTACCTATAGACTGGTCTATACTTTGAAGCACATTCACCATATCACAGACTAATTATAGTAGCATCAGAGGAATAACAACCACCTCATCTTTTGTTTTTCATTATTATTATTCACTATATGTTCAGGGAATCTGATTGTTTCAGATTCTTTATGAATTAGACTCAACATATTGTAAAACAGCCCTGAAAAAGCCCCTAGTTAATTTGCCTATGGTAAATAAAGAAAAGCAAACTACTTTGAATTCACCTGCACACTTCACAGCCACAAGACAAGCTAGCAGGTTGTTGCATATTGCCTCATGTCTTCTCACAGCAAGTTTTCCTGATAATGAGTTTCACATAAATTTAAGATTAAAAAAGATTAGCAGGCCCTTGTATCCACTCCCATGAAATATTAACAACTTCTGCATATTCTCCAAGGTTCTCCACCAGAGCAGCGAGCCCCAAACATTTGGGCATGGACATCACTGCTGAAGGTGACTTTTCATGGCCTAGCTGGTGCCTTCTTACCAAATTGTTTAATTAAAACCACCTGGGGTAGGATTCGGCTCAAGATTAAGACATCTACATTTAGTCATCTGCACGTAGGTACGTCCACGTGCACTCAAGTGTCTGTGGTCCCATGGTAGTGACTGGAGATCCAGCTGCCATAGTTGATGGCACACAGGAGGATCCTCTACCAGCTCCAGCCTTTTACTGTCTAATATGGCTCAGCCGACTCATCATCACTCTAAATGGTCCTTCAAAAATATATTATAACATCTATATCACGCAGACTGTAACTTTTAAAATACATACCAGTATAACCTATCGTACCACATATTTGAAAATTTTCATTGACAACACACTTTTTATACATTTTCCTATGCACCAAAAGTCTTATACTTCTGGCAACCACCCTCACTATTAAGTTGTAGATTGATCAACATCAAACAATAAATTAGGAGAGCACCCATCAAACATATCAGCAAGTCCAACCAATTTTGATGCTGATCTGGTTATTCTCTTGCTATTAAATATAATACTCAATTTAGTGCCTTCTTTTAAAGACCTAAATGTACCCTCCATGTTACAGGTTGCGTGCTTGATAAAACCATTTTACTTCTCACAGTTCGACTTGTATAAGAAGCCACAATTAAATACCTCCGAAGAGCAGCTGACACCTTGTGGAAAACTTGAAGAAAACATTTTGAAGGATTTTTCATATTGGGCATGTTTTCTCTTGGTTTATTTGTGATATATAACCCCAAACTACTTTTTAAGATAACACCACTTTCGAAGGCCTTGTCCCCAAAGAGAACAGCAGTTTCTACAGCAACCAGTCGTGAAATCTTAAGTCCAGGATTAGCACATAAACAAAGTGTGAAGAAAAAGGTTCTTTTCTTGCTAAAATTCTTCCGTAGTGAAGAATCAGAGAAAAACAGCCTGAACAAGTAAGTCTAGTGGAAGAGCTATACATAAATATAAAGTTTCAGGAACTTTATCAGCTACATCAACTTACCACAAACGTCTGCGGTAGCTACAGTGCATTTGAAACATACATCTCTGGGTCTATTCTTGTATCAAATTTACCTCATGGATTTTTATTCCTCAATAATTTAATGCTTTTCTTCCTGAGTCTCCCCTTTTCATTTTGCTGTAACTCAGCAGAGTTGAATCTCTCTTGAGGTTCAAGTGTATGAGCGGTGAGTTACGTGGAAAAAAACCAACACATTTGGGGGAAGATCAGAGATACAAGGAGTATCACCAGGATTATAGAGATGGTTTCACCAGGGGGATACTTATAAGCCCAAAAGGTCCACGTGTGCCTGGACAGTACGTTGAGCATCCAGATGTGGATGAGATGATAGCACTAGATGAGAAGAGAACGGGGAAGGGCACTAGAACATTTGCAAGGCAGACATGGGGTTATAATTTTAAGCAGAGATTAAGCAGCTAATTAATTGATTAATCAAAACAATTAACTAGATGTCAAATCAGCACAGCAGCAAATTTAAACAGTCAATTAATTCATATATTCAAAAGAACAGTAAATAATTAATAAGGAATTAAAGTTTGTTAATTATGTGGCAGTAGATTAGTTATGCAGAAAACTAAGTGAGAAGCAATTAATTTATTCTGCAGAGAATCAAATGAGCCACAAAATATTTATGCAAAGAATCCGTACAAATGGGCAGTTTAAAAGCAGATGGGTGGCAAAAAAAGCTGAGATATGTTAAAAAAATGTTTAATAAGGATCAATTACTGGCAACCGTAGTTAGCTAAGCTATTAAGAAAACCATTTGAATCAAGAATGAAAGTCAGGTCAGAAATCAGTTGAGTAAGGAGAATTAGGTTATCAAAGAGGTCCTAAAATAAAGACTTGTCCAGGCATTGGGAGTTATTGATGGTTACAAGGAGTGCATCTGGTTTAGAAGCACAGGTCACTGATTCTGAAACGGACACTGGAAATACACCTTTGCCACAGTATTTTACTGAAGTAACTTCAGGATCTGCTTTGCCATCTCGTTTTGTTTACTGCCCCAGTGCTGTACCCTGTGTTGTATTCAGTTTAGATTATAAATGAATTAGGATTCCCATCTTTCTTACGTTCATCTGCAAATCGTCACGCATACAATCGCAGCATTAGACATAAATAATACTCTGCCTGAACATTATCTCCAAAGTTTAACTCCCCCAACATGCCTGCATGAAAACTGTAAATGAGCTGCGTAACAGATCTGAGAAAAACACTCCATTTACATCAGTAAAAGGGAGTGAGATGTACTTTGTGTGTACTGGAAGGTAAGTTACACAGGTGTGATGCTACGGACTTGTCCAAGTGGTGCCCTTGAATTTAGCCAAAGCCAGTATTAGGGCTCAATAAGACATAGTATAGTATCTATCTGTAAGAGATATTCAACAGGAGATGCCTGTTTTATTACTCAGATGATTGAGATGAATTTGTAACATCTCAATTAATGCTAACCTATTTACACACACACAAAAAAAGACTATTTCAGTGTTCTGAAGCAACGCAAATTTTAAAAGACAAGGTGGGGAAGACTGGATGCAGTAGGTACGGTTGTGAATCAGCTGGATTTCAACCAAATTTAACATTCATGGTGCCACTGGCTACCCTAGAGGAGGGAAGCACAAACGCTTCCTTCATTTTCAAAAGGCAAATGGTAGTCTGGAGATCTGAGACTGTGTCTATGTATAGAAATGCAGGAAAATTGTATGTTCTTCAAAGAAAGAAAAACAAATGTCAACATAAATAGTTGAAGCAGATTAAAGCTACAAATGGATTCAGGCAGCGCTGGTTCATCGCTTCCCAACAGCGTGTGCCACAGAGTACGGCCGCTCTAAGGACGGCAGGACAAGGTTTATCAGCTTCCAGGACAGGGAAGAAAGATGAAGGACTATGACACAAATGGCTGGTTTTGGAAAGCCCTCAAATCTCCTCGTTCACAGTATGGCTCCTGCTCCACATCCCCTGGGCTCTCCCTAAGCAACAGCAGGTGGCCTAGCGAAGGATGGACCAGAGTCATGGTTGGGTGTTTTGGTGCCCTTGGTTCTACTGCCTATACCTACAGTCAGTCACAGATAGTGCCAGTCAGAGGGGAAATGGCATTAGTCCTTTCTCGCTTCACTTTTCCACGCGGTCTTTATTACAGAAACAGGATCTGGAAGCATTGAGTACAAACATCCATAGCAATACCTCTCAAAGAGGTCTGCACAGTGAAAAAAGGTGAGAACTGCTGCTGCCACCGATGATATCCAAAATAATCAATGTCAATTCCCAGCCAAAATAGCCTGGGAAACTCTTCTAGAGACAGTCCCAATTTCCATATGCAATGTAAAGACTTTTCACACTTCATACTTTACCAAGATTATCATCCATCACAGCACTGTTACCCAGGAAAGTCAGTCTCAACTTGTCTTGGGCTCTAGGAAGCTTCATTTTACCTTCTTAATTTATCAGCAAATTTCCTAACGAGAAGGTGGCTAGGCCTAGTTTCTTTTACTTATCTTTGTATGCTAAACCCATAATTTTTATATAATAGCACTAACGAGTAATTACTTGGGGTAAAATGACGTACTCATGAATATGAGTGTTTATGTAGTAGCATTTATGATAATGATATAGCATGAATGATACAAGGCGGAAGGAGCATTTGAGGAACTACAGACCTGTCAGTCTGACCTTGGTGCTGGGAAGGTTATGGAGCAGATCATCCTGATGCCATCACACGGCAAGCACAGGGCAACCAGGTGATCAGGCCCAGTTGGCGTGAGTTTATGAAAGGCAGGTCCTGCCTGACCAACCTGATCTCCTTCTATGACAAGATGACCAGCTTGGATGAATGGGAAAGGACCAGATTGGATGAGGGAAAGGCTGTGGATGTTGTTTACCTGTAAAAGCCTTTGACACCGTATCCCACAACATTCTCCTGGGGAAACTGGTTGCTCATGGCCTGGATGGGTGTTCTTTTCACTGGGTAAAAAACGAGCTGGATGGCCAGGCCCAAAGAGTTGTGGTGAACGGAGCCAAATCCAGTTGTTGGCCGGTCATGAGGGGTGTCCCCAGGGCTCAGTATTGGGGCCAGTTCTGTCTAATCTCTTTATCAATGATCTGGATGAGGGGATCGAGTGCACCCTCAGCAAGTTTGCAGATGACACCAAGGTGGGTGAGAGTGTTGATCTACTGGAGGGTAATAAAGCTCTACAGAGGCATCTGGAATGGCTGGATCGTTGGGCTGTACTCGGCACTGGGAAAATTGATATTGTACCATTTGCTTGGAAACCCAACCTAACTACAACTTCAAATGATGGAGAACTGGATCCAAGTTCACATTTTGACCATCTTCATGGATGGAAAATCCAGTGAAAAATGTGAGTGCTCATGTACTCATGGAGGGCTTTCCAAGCATTCTCCAAACTCCCCTTTTCCTACTTTCCTACACAGAAAGGAAATCCTTCCAAGCTGATGAATTGCTTCTCTTTTTACCTCTTTTCATACAGTAAGACAAAAACTTTTGTAATGGAAAAAGAATGGCTATTATTTTTCCATATTTATGGAATTTCTCCTGAAAAATTTTCTATCTTAAATAGAGAAATCTTCACAAAAAACAGTTAACCTCTTCCTCTCTCACACACTCACAGAACTTCTGAGAAGATGTAATAACAGCCTGACCTGAAGTCTACATTTTTCACGCAAAACGAAATGATTCAATAGCTGTCGTGCAAAATCTGGGATAGAAGCACCGCTTATTAAACAAGCACGTCTTTGTCAGAAACAACTCGGAGCTTCGTGAATCTGTACAGAGCAAAAGTGAAACAAATAAATGCTGACAATAAACCACCATATTAACCTGTTCTGATTTAAAAACTAACCTCCCACTATTATTTCAAGAAAAGTCTGAGCAGAAACAGACAATTACTATAGCTGAAAAGGCCATTGTGCTCCCTTAATAGCTGAAATGAAAACTACTGTTGGAAACCACAGCTCTATCACCCAGTTGTTTTCTGTACCTTATTCTCTGCTCAGCACAGGTTTCCAGCTCAGGATAAAACCACAAGACCATTGTGGAAAGCTCTAAGACGCAGTAATAACTTTGGTAGCATTAGGTGGGACCTTTGGTTCAAAAAATAAAGATCTTTATCCCCCCCGCTAGTAAAGCACGGCCTTTCTTTCCTGAAAACATCTTCCCAATACCTTCATATGCCAAATAAAGACAATCCCGGAAAAGCCGCTGTTAACAGATGGACCTATATTTTATCATTAAGTGAAAAACACTTAACTGTGTTTTTGTGAAAGAATTTAACTGTATTTATTATGAAAGAAAAGAACCAGTCTTATATCTCCTTGTTGGCTCTTGGAGGTCCCAGAAGGTTGTTTTCTGAAAGCTGATTTGTCAAAACACCAATTTAGAGGGACTCCTTAACAGATCACATATAGTGCAGAGAAAAGCAAAATAATTATTTTTCTGAGACAAATATGTAAACCTGCTATTTAATAACTCCGTAAGAAACTCAACTTCTTGTTAGCTGAAGGCAGTTAGCATCAGAATAGGAAAGAACATTATTGTGAACACCCTCTCTCAGGACTTCTCTCCAAGCACTACGATGGCCCCTTGCTCTACGAGATGCCAAGCCGTAAATAAGAAAAAATAAAACTAGTAAATGATACTTTAAAAAGTATTAGAGACAGAGTAAAATCAAATGCTTGCCAGTTGGGAATTAAAAAAAAAAAAATAAAAAAATCAATATTTAACACATTTCTAGATTGCCAACCGCAACAGCACACAGGAGCTTACAACAATAAAAATACAACTTCAATATAGTACCAACAGTGAGCAGCAACAAAATCGATCAAAAGCTAAGTGAAATGCATGAAGCTCTGGTTCTAGTTGAGAAAGCTCTCCTGTCCTCCCAGAGCAGACTGCAAAAAAAACCAAGAGTGGGCTCTGGCTAGAAGCAAAACTGCAGCAAGCAAGGTTACAGCCAAGGTTTCATATCCATTATTAATACTGAGGAGAAAAAATGTTATTAAGTGGAAGAAAAGAAAATAAATGTACAGTATTTCAAAGTGATTCAAAGACAACAAGAGATCTACAATACAAAAATACTCCACAGGATTGTTTTTCAAAGTCCTCTCTGAATTCCTCACAAGATCCCACATTAAATACTGGGGATATCTGCAAGACTCAGGGACAGTCATAAGAGATTTTCCTCCAGGAAGGTAAACCTAGAACATATATTTGAAGGGCTTATTGCCAAAGATCTTACTGTATCACCTCACTCTGCCTAAGGACTTACTTGGAACAATGAGCATTTCCTATATTTACAACTGAAACACATAAGCTAACTGAATTTTAAGTAAATAATCATTTTCTTCCAGGTGTTCAATAATTAGTAAAGAAGAACAAAATCAATGGATGCCTTTCCATACTGTGTGCTTTATATGACTGGGAAATATTTATTTTTATTTTTTTTTTCAGAGTAAATAGAGCTTTTTACACACAAACTTAGTATCCCCCACAAAAAATACATGTCTACATCGGCATGACCCTTAGCAGCTTTGGGCATGGGAGAAGGGGGAGGCAATCTTAGCCTTCTGATTTAGATAAGGGCTGACTGGGTTTCCCCAGATATCTCTGTTAGGAAGCAATGTTCAAACAAATTCTGAGGACTTCTGATATTTTTCTAGATAGTTGAGTGGCACGCCTGAGCTCCTGACTCGATTTGCCTGTCCAGAAATTCAACCCACAGTGTATATGTGCATCAGCTACACGGGCAGCAATTCCAAAGCACCCATCGAGAGCACACAAATAACGTCCAAATGTTGTGTGTTAATATTCTGATGAGTCCAGAGCACATGAGAGTCAACAAGCAAATGCTACCTAATGTACAAAGATGCTTCTCTCCAAAAAATCCTGGACAGGAATAGACATGTGCTATAAATATGATACATATATATATATATATAAAAATATATATATATTCCAGCTGTTTCCTATCTTCTGTGTTGCCAGAGGCTCTGCTGCTCTCCCCCGTTTCTGGCTGTTAGAGAAGTGAGAGAAAATGCAGGANATATTTATTTTTATTTTTTTTTTCAGAGTAAATAGAGCTTTTTACACACAAACTTAGTATCCCCCACAAAAAATACATGTCTACATCGGCATGACCCTTAGCAGCTTTGGGCATGGGAGAAGGGGGAGGCAATCTTAGCCTTCTGATTTAGATAAGGGCTGACTGGGTTTCCCCAGATATCTCTGTTAGGAAGCAATGTTCAAACAAATTCTGAGGACTTCTGATATTTTTCTAGATAGTTGAGTGGCACGCCTGAGCTCCTGACTCGATTTGCCTGTCCAGAAATTCAACCCACAGTGTATATGTGCATCAGCTACACGGGCAGCAATTCCAAAGCACCCATCGAGAGCACACAAATAACGTCCAAATGTTGTGTGTTAATATTCTGATGAGTCCAGAGCACATGAGAGTCAACAAGCAAATGCTACCTAATGTACAAAGATGCTTCTCTCCAAAAAATCCTGGACAGGAATAGACATGTGCTATAAATATGATACATATATATATATATATAAAAATATATATATATTCCAGCTGTTTCCTATCTTCTGTGTTGCCAGAGGCTCTGCTGCTCTCCCCCGTTTCTGGCTGTTAGAGAAGTGAGAGAAAATGCAGGATAAACACATCAGTGATGTACCAAGGGCACAGATCCATATGGTACAGAGAAATACGGGAGTGCACCAGCATCACCACGAAACAACAGACTCGAAGCGTTGCAGAAGACTGATTCCTCCAGAAAAAGCGAGGAGAGAGGCACGTTGGGAAAGAGCAAAGCCAGGGGAACCTGCAAGCAGAGGTTCACAGACCAGAAAGCTGAAACCCAGGCAAAAGGGGCCCTTGTCCCATTCTACCTAGTGCTTTAATCAAATTTAAGCTCCTCGGCTCAGTATCTGTTTCACTGGATGAAATGCAATGCAATGCATTCAGCCCGTAAGCTCCACGAATCTGTGAAAATGGCAAATTTTAATATTGGGCCTGGCAGTGACACCACTCATGGCAGTGTCTTCTTCTCACAAACCAAATCTTGACTTTGTAACATACAGAAGCAGAATATCTAACTCCATGGTCCTCCGAATGGCCTCAAAAACTTTCTAGTTAGGCAGTTTTCATTACTACGAAGGAACATATGAGCCAAATGCTTTTATTGCTTTACTAATCACCTTTATTGATATTTGCATGAAACCTGAGTATTTTCTCAGTCCATCTGTTCCTGCTGCTCATTTATAACGTGAACTCTTAATTCTGCCTTGTTAGAACTGGCTCATATGGAGGTAATTATGCCAGCGAAAACAAAGGATCGTGATTTCTAATGGAGAATGGGAAGGAGAAGCTACTACATTTGCTATTAATGTCACTTCTAATAATCCTTAAATAGAACAGCTTGTACATACAGACCTTGTCAGGATGTACCGACCGCATTAAAAAGTCAAAGACATGTTATGTCAAACCAAAAAGCAAATCTTTTAAAGAACGACCAAGAATATTATCTCCTCTAACCTCTCTTGAACACAAACAGAGCAATAAGTAATGATTTAAGGTGTTTAGAAGACACCAAGATAATTCCACTAAATACAGTAACCAGAGCTCTTCATGATATTGTCTGTCCAGATCTACATTCCTCACTGATGTTATTTACAGACTGACTGGGCACAAACGGTCCCATTCCTTTGGTGGCTGGGTCCTATCTATTTAAAAAATATCAATCCAACATCCAATATCAAATCCAATGGGGATTAGAGCACACATCCACAAAGGAACACAAAAGGAGCAGAAGATTTGGATTTTCCTGAACTGTGATTATGAACAGCACATGAGAAGGGAAACCTGAAAGCCTGGACCACCTAAACCCACACTATCTCATCTCGAGATGTTCAAAACAGCATTGGCTGGAGAAACCAGAGTATAAGTTGCCCAAGTTTCTGCCTCAACAGCAAGGTTGGAATTTGCTCTCTTGAAGCTGAATGGATCATATTATAACTCTGACTGAAGGGCACAGCAGGAAATTCTTCCCCCTCTATGCAGAATAGAGTCGTAAGAGGGTCCTTTTCCATATAAGTTCGGTACCTTTAATGGAAATCTTAATTACAATAGCCAAGAAAGGACAGTTTTTACAGAAGAAACAACATCTTCTCTATACCACCATAATTATCCTGTTAAAACCTTTCTAAAGTAGACCATTGGTCATGTGGCTCATTGTACCATGGTGAACCTAAGACTCAAGCATGCTTCCCACATCCCAATTTGTGTGCCCGGTTTCATTTTTTAAAATAAAGAAATACATTTTAAAAATATCTGAAAGTACCCTGGGCTCACATCAGGCCTATTCAGGAATCTATTAAATAAATTGTACTTTATTTTTGTTGGGAAAATAAAAAGATGTGTGTGAGAGATTCACTACTTCATGGGGAACTTTCATACATTTCTAGTGTGAAACTCATTTCAATTTGCAAAGATAAATGCCTTGATTTTTCCACTTTGCTTAGTAACAGCGTGCAGGGTAATACAAGCTGGGAAAGTTGGCATTTCCCTTTGAGCAAATTCTACTCAGCGGGACCCAAATCCTTCACTAGAGAAAATCAGCATAATTTCTGGAACATTAGATGCTCAGGAAATTCTGAGAACCTCACCTTTCTGAGAAGTTCCCAAAAAATAGACTTTTTAAAATTATTATTATTATGTCAGCCTGCAGAAAGTTAAATTTGATTAGGTTAATCAATATTGCTTGGAAATCATGATACGCAAGACCAAAGTAGCTCTTTCCTAGAAAACTGAGAAGGGAATGAATGAAGAGGCATAGCCGCAATGCGGTGCTTCTTCCAACAGCGAGACCTGCAAACTTCCCTATCAGTTCTCTAAATAGCAGCTGTGATTTCTTTTTCTAATTACAATTCGCTCTCCCCTCCTCCAACCCCAAACTAATTTTAACATAGCTTCTTGTTAATTAACTACGTTAATTGGTAATGCTTCTTGGCAAATTTAGCAGGTTTCTGCAAGCACTGGCTCTAATATCTGTGTCTAAATGCATATTCATCCTGGTAAAATTAATGAAAAATCCATCCCCTCTTTACATACTTCTCATAATTCAAAAATGTATCTTCTTCTCTGAAAGTCTGGTTGTGAAGTCCCAAAAAGTTCTGAGAAAACCGTTAGATTTGCAAAGATAAATGCCTTGATTTTTCCACTTTGCTTAGTAACAGCGTGCAGGGTGATACAAACTACGTTACAAATTAAACAAGCGCATCCCATGCTATAAAGCTCTATTCCTCTGCATACTTTTTCCTGAGGGTCTTTGGATACGTTGTAGTTACTAATTTCTGAATTTATATAGGAGGGGGAAAAAAAAACAAAACCAAACACACAAAACATACAAGTGCAAACTAATTTCATCCAACCCCTGAAACATTAGTAAGAGCCAAATCTTCGCCAAGGTTTGGAATTTAATGAATTAAGGAGCCCAAGTCATCTGCAATGGCATGGAGCTCTGCTACAGGCAGCTGAATTTAGTCACAACATTATTGAGTCAATGGAAGCCACTGGGATTTAGCTTCATTGAAAAATGTTTGTTTACTTATTTAGGCACACAAATACTGGTTTATCCAGGCACTGAACTATGTATTTCTAATGATTTTTTTAAAACTGTACATTACAGCAATGCAACCAAACTATGTCATGACAGCAATGTTTTTACCAGGATTTTAGACAAGGGAATTTTGCATCACCTCCCCTTCAAGCATCTCCTGTCCCAAGCATCCAATACCTTGTATTAACAGCATGCTATGGACCTCCTCTGCAAACAAATTAATAGACTGTCTTGGACAAAGAGTTGTGGTGAACGGAGCCAAATCCAGTTGTTGGCCGGTCACGAGTGGTGTCCCCAGGGCTCAGTATTGGGGCCAGTTCTGTTTAATCTCTTTATCAATGATCTGGATGAGGGGATCAAGTGCACCCTCAGTAAGTTTGCAGATGACACCAAATTGGGTGGCAGTGTTGATCTGCTGGAGGGTAGGAAGGACAAACAGAGGGATCTGGACCGGCTGGATCGTTGGGCTGAGGCCAATTGTCTGAGGTTCAACAAGGCCAAGTGCCGGGTCCTGCACTTGGGTCACACCAACCCCAGGCAGCGCTACAGGCTGGGGAAGAGTGGCTGGAAAGTGCCTGGGGGAAAAGGACCTGGGGGTGTTGGTGACAGCGGCTGAACATGAGCCAGTNGGGTTCAACTGGAGAACAGGAGCTGAGGGGAGACCTTCTGATCTCTGAACTGCCTGAAAGGAGCTTGGAGCATGGAGGGGGTTGGTCTGTGCTCCCAAGTGATGGGACAAGAGGCCTCAAGTTGCACCAGGGGAGGTTGAGATTGGATATTAGGAAAAAAGTCTTCATGGAAAGGGTTGTTGGGCACTGGAACAGGCTGCCCAGGGAAGTGATGGTGTCACCATCCCTGAGGGGTTGAAAAGGCGTTTAGACAAAGTTCTTAGGGACATGGTTTAATGCTATAGTCAGGTTATGTTTGGACTTGGTTATCCTGAGGGTCTCTTCCAACTGAAATGATTCTGTAATTCTATGATTCTAAACACTTGTATTATGTTACTGCACAACTCAACATCCAGGTTTTGTGATTTGAAGGAATGTAAAGAAACTAGAGTAGCATGCCCTCCACTCTTCACTTACCCTCCTGCCTCCTCTTTCATGATGTGCACAACTTGAAGCATGACAAAGTATTTTTAAGAAGCTACTTTCTAGAAAACCTCATGTTTTCCTGCAATACTGTTCTCTGCAGGAATGATCCTGCAGTAGTTAGAAATGGGTAACCTCCTCCTCAAGTATGGAAACACTTCAGACTCTTTCAGTTGTCAAAATTATTAATCGGTATATCCAGTAAAAGCCATTCCCGCTTCCCTCATTGCTGCTCTCCTCAGCACAAAACTACTTCCAGTGTGTATCTGCGATGAGGTTTGTTAACCATGGCTCTGAAACAAGACTGCTGAGGAAAAAAAAAAGAGGACTCGAAAGCATTTGAAAGTCATTCTAGAATAAATTCTGCAGCCACATAATACTGCCCTGGGTCCTGGGAAACAAGAGCTGACGGTAACTGAGTAAACAGTGGAGTGAAACTGCTGGAAAATAACTGCTAATAGGACCGGGAAGAAAAGCACCAACTGCATCTGTAACAGGAATCACATCCACAGCAATGCGTCTGCCTGACCTGCAGCGTAACAAGTAGTTCACAAGTCTCAGCCTATAAAGTAATGAAGAGCTCTAACAGCTTAAAATCTTTCAGTCTTTCATTATAAAGTGACAACTGTTACCGTTCAAGAAAGGTGTCATCTCTAATTTGTCTCTGCACCTCTCTAATAAGACACTTATGTCTTGATTTTAATGGATGTCTAAAAAAATATACCATGTTCACACTCTCGTCCTTTTTAATCTTTAAAAGGAGTTTTCATGATTCACTTTACCCGTTTACATTTTTCTTAGTGGAGTTCAGAAGTACTACTGAAGCTTTAGCCCCTCAAATCCAGCATGGACCCTTCTTCCAAAAGTTGTTCAGAGATGAGACATCACAACTTCCAGAAGAGAAAGGACTGAACTAGCATCAACACAAGAGGAAGAAACAATTGGGGAATAAAACCCACCCCGATTCCAGACTGTGTTCTGCAAAACCTTCTTCGTGGCTCATCAGCTGAAAAACCCTGCCAGGCTTGTTCAATCTGTTAAGATCTCAACCTACAGCACTGGGAAGAGGAGCCAAATGCATCAGCAAACCAAAATTAAGCGTTAGTGAAAGTAAGGAGTACACAGAAGCAGCTAACAGCACTATATCCTTGAAGCAAACACAAATAGCAGTTGTAATTTCCCAGAAGTTTTCACAACGGCGTGTGGTTCATACCAGACTTCCCAAAGAATTTCAGTGCACAGTCATTAAAAGTTCTATGCCATTTCATATTACAAAAAAAAAAAAAGCTCTCTGGCTTTAGGTACCATGGTATATTCACTTAATAAACTTCAAAATCACAGAATCATAGAATACCAGGTTAGGAAGGGACCACAAGGATCACCTGGTCCAACCTTTCTTGGGAGAACGCACAGTTTAGACGAGATCGCCGAACACACCGTCCAGCTCAATCTTAAAAGTGTCTGAGGTTGGAGAATCCTCCGTGCCAAAATTCTAAGAAATATACCAGTCTTCAAAATTAATGTGACTGTTTCTCTGATGAATAGGCATACAAAACAATCAACGATATTTCACGCATTCATACTATTTTTGCATTTAGCTGCTTCCAAGAGGACACAAATTCAAGCCCTAACACTAATCAGCGGAGCCTCCAGTGGTTCCACTGAAACCTTCCTAGCACAAAAAGGAGACAATTAAAGAAAAGATATATTCATATATTCAGTGAAATTCCTTGAATTTAACTATACATAATTAAATACCTGCCATATGATACTTTACCTTAGCTTGCAAAGAACACGCTGAGTGACCTGCTTGCAGGAACACCAAACCAACTCGTATTCAATGAATACAACTGGGGTTATTTAGCTTGGAGAACAGGAGCTGAGGGGAGACCCTATTGATGTCTACAACTACCTGAAAGGAGCTTGGAGCATGGAGGGAGTTGGTCTCTTCTCCCAAGGAACAAGTGATAGGACAAGAGCAAATGGCCTCAACTTGCACCAGGGGAGGTTCAGATTGGATATTAGGAAAAAATTCTTCCCAAAAGGGGTTGTTAGAGATTGGAACAGGCTGCCCAGGGAAGTGGTGGAGTCACCATCCTTGAAGGCATCTAAAAGATGTGGAGATAAGGTTCTTAGGGACATGCTTTAGTGCCAGGGTAAGGTTATGGTTGGACTCGATGATCCTGAGGGTCTCTTCCAACCAAAATGATTCAATGATTCCATGATTCTACGATTCTAATCTGTGCTGTGATGAGGAAGGGTAACAGCAGCAGAAAAGGCAGGACCAGCAAAGCCTCCCACTCCAGCTCTGTAGCAATCCTGAATGCTAAATCATTGGAATGCTTGTACGGAAACCGGACATTCCTTCCCTGTTGTTGCCCATTAAGTCTTGGTAGAAATAAACATGAATAAACCTACAATACCACAAACACCTCTGGCTCTGAAAGAGCATGGTCAACTACAGATTCGTAGTCAGGTCTGCCTCATACCACAGAAATGTTCACCATTGTTTTTTATTATTTTTGTAGAAATATTAAGAGATGTTAACTTTAAAACATACACAGGCAGTTTAAGGACTAGAATCACGCAGCAGCCACACTTGCACAGCAGCAATGCTGAAGAGAGAGCACCCTGCCCATCGTCAGTTCTGTGCCGACTTTCCTTAGATTGACAGAATTCGGCCTTCTCTTGAGAAAAGATCGGCCATCTAAATATGTCTATGCATCTGGTAAACAGCTCAAACACTGGACATTAAAATCCATTGCTGGAACGGTACTAAAAAGTATTTCAATATAAACTTTTGATACGTTATGTTTTGTGGAGTTTCATTCTGCCACAGTGGCAAACACTACTACTTAAGGAAATACAGCAATGTGTATTAAATATAGCAGCATTGATCAAAGTTTTGACTTTGAAAGAAAATACCATAAAACTGATATATGTCAACATTACTTCATTCTCATGGCCAGACTAGGGCCATAGAGCAAACCAACAAAGGGAAATTGCACTTATGTGCATCTAACTATGGGGAATATCAGATGATCAATAGTTATTTGCTTGCTGCTTTGCTGTCTAAAGATTCATAACACAGTAATGGCTGCAGCAAAAAATCATTGCACAGCTTCATAAAGTTTCCTTAAAAAAAAAAAAACAAAAAGCATTTTGAATTTATGAGCAATAGCTCAAGGCTGATGGTGATTCATCCTTAAATTCCCATTGAATCCACAAAAAAGGGGCTGTACAGGCCACAGTCAAGTGAATCTACCACTATGTGCGGATGCAATGATCCTCTGTCCTAACCAGGATAAAACCCAGAGCAGATGAAGGGAGGTTCCTTCAACACCTGCTCAAGTCCCTGCTCCTTCTTGGTTGTAACCATGATGGTTCTGAGAGCAACGTGCAGAAGACCAAAGAGAAACCAAAATCTTAACATACAGATCACCGTAAAGCTTCTAACAGAGAAAAACTTTTGGATATCATAGGGAAAAATCTATAGGTTTGCTAAAAATATAGCTCACCAGGTTTCCATAGCAGAGAAACACACGGGGGATCTCTGCAGCTGGAAAGATTAACACATGATCCGGAAAATGATTGAGTAGTGTAGGGTTGAATTTTGCTGACAACAGGAAATTGTTCAGAACAATAAAAATCAAAAGCTTACAGTGGAAAATCGTGGTGTTGCATAAACCACCTAAGTGATGGGGTGATAAAAGAGCAGATGAAATGCAAAGGAGGGCAGACAGGTCTGAAATATAATGTAAGCCCTGATAGGTTCTTAGTTAGTCGTTGCCACTCCGGAAAGACATCTCAGATACGTGGTAGACAGGTCTATGAGAACTATGAGAATTACGAATGCTCAGCAGACAACACAAAAGAAAACAGCATGTAGGACATTAATAAAGAATGGAATTGAAAGTAAGAGAGAAAACCCTAATGTGCTGCTGTACAGAAATACTTTGTGTGCCCCCATCTCAGGCATTGCTGGCAAAGCGATATTACAGTGAGCAGAATAAGAAAAAAACAAGATTTAAAAAAAAAAAAGTCACTTTTAACGTTAAAAAAACCCAATATTTTGATTCTACACTTGGTAACAAAAGGATTCCATACAGATGTATAAAATAACAAATTATAAATTAAAGATGACGAGGGAGCAATTCTTTAACAGTTCCACATGACACACCTGGGACACGAATGAAGTTATCGAGCGGCAAAGGTAAAACAAACCCTAGAAAATACATTTCAGACAGCACAGCTGAACCGAGGCACTTCACCACCACAGGGCACTACGGAGGGGTCAAGAGTATAGAGGCTCAAAAAGAGATTTGGCTAATTTCTGTAGTTTAAGTTCATTGTAGCTGCAGCTGAGAAAGTCCTGAACTCATTTGCTCCCAGAAGCTGGGAATGTAAATCCCGGACATGTACATATGGGAAGAGAAGGATCACTTTCTATTTTCCCTGGTCCTTACACTCCCTTCTGAGTCCCAAGGGAAACAAATTTAACGGGAAAAACCGAAAGGACACGGGACACAAACCTCCATCCTCCTCCTCCCTCCATTTGTCTGCAAAGGAGAATCTGACTTTTGATTTACTAAGTAGTTACCTCACAGTTACTCCTACTTTAAGTACTCATGTGCCGTGTGATCCTTTTAGTTTCCTATTCAATTTACTGAACTTCAGATATCACAGATGTATCTTCCTGCTCCTGGAGAACTTCAGACAGTCACTTCTTCTTTCCCAAGAGAATATTTAAGGGCAGAAATATAGTTTATGATACCAAATTGTCTAACGCTTACAATCTGTTTCTGTGTAAGGGGATCATTTTTCCGCGCAATATTAAAGGAGAAATATAACAAATAGCAAGGGCTGGATAAATAGTATCCTCTCTCCATTTAAAATCTGCAGCATTTTACACCAAAGTAATTTTAACTGAAAGGAAAATCTAAGTGGTCATTCATCACTGGGAAGAAATGCTGGTATTTGTCTCCAAGCCTAACAGTTGAAGCCTGTGAGAGAACATCACTGTTCCCAACAAGACAAAAATACTTTTTTTAAAGTACTGATATAAAATTCTGGTGTTTTGTACTTCCACTGTGACAACTTCCAAGAAAATTTTAAACCTGTGATACACACTAAATAACACGGATACCTCACAAGTCATTAACTTCTGTTGACACTTTATCTTTTACCCTCTTTTCCTTTAATAATATTTTAATTACAGAGGCGGATTTTAAAGTGTCGTTTTTCAAACCTTTGAGTACTGCTAATGTCTAACAGGTCTGCAAACACTCTCTAAAGAAGATTTTGGGGTTTATTTCTACTATTGCAGATCACCTCAGATGCTTACAAGATTTGAAGGTAATTTGTAGGTAACTATTTTGAAAATATGACAATTAAAAGCCAGTTACTTGGAGACTGCTCAAATTCCCATTTTTTTCCTTTTATTTTTCTGTAATCAATGTGCAAATGTAGGAATCTAAAACCAGAGGAGAATTAGAGAGAATAGTACAGCATATAAATAAAACAGACAGTGTGGTTATGCTGCCCTTTTTAATAAAGACATTTAAAATAAATGCCTTTAAAATGCAGTGTTATAATTTGTCACCGGTTTTGCTGGCATTGTAATGGAAATACATCTCCTGAGGGGATCTGAATGTCATGAGGAAAACAGGCATTGGCCTGGCTGAAGGAGAAATAAAGACAAGGGCAGATTGCTAGGCAGGGAATAAAAACACAAGAGGCTTGATACAACAAAGGTGATGGACACTGCCTAAAAAGCTAGAAACAAAGAGACTATGAAAAAATCAAAGTACATGTAGAATAGTTTGTTTCAAACTACAAGAGGAGAAAAGCTGTTTAAAGCAAAGAAAACATATATTATGAGACAGTAAAACGAAAAGCAGAAACCTCAGAGATACACTTAAAGTCTCTCATAGTCTCTGACATAGTCTTTGAAAGTCCAAGTTCACTATGAAAGAATTCCAATAATTGTTTAAAAGATGAAATTTAAAATATTTCCATCTAGTAACACAGAAAACTAACTTCTATTTATAAAATCACACTATCATTTAACACATCCAGTACATTTATACAGCTAGAATAAGGTCAAACAACTTACAACGAGCAAAAGAAAAACACCTTTTTGAAGTCTATATTATCCATTGCTACAACAACTCTGAGTACGGTTTCCACTTGAACAGTTACTTGGTTCAGCACTGTTCACCATACAATTTCAGAGTTCATTTTATCAACAGTCTTTAATAAAAGAACGTTAATCAAGACGCAAACTTCATTGCGACCACTAATAATTATGTACCAAAGGACTAGAGGAAGAGGCACTCGGATCCACCAGACAAGGGGAAGGTAATGTCTCTCAGAAGAGTTAAAAGGCACTTAAAACTCTCCAATAAAATTGATGACTTCAAAAGTTTTTATATTACTAAAAGAATTTAAATCACAGGCCTTAAAGTTTTATGCATACATTTGATGGCAGAAGGCGAAATGTAGTTGCAAACTCTCATGGTTTTATACTGTCTCAAATACAAAAGAGCCCGCTATGTAGGGACTGCCTATAATCTACATCCTAACAAAAAAGAAGAACTTGTATGTGTGATTAACATGAGTAATGAGCTAAAAAAATAAAAGAAACATAGGCTGCCAAATCATGTCTAGCTGTGATTTCATCACACTGCATATTCTGAGTTAGCATCACGGCCAAGTCCATTCTTAGGGGTATGAAGAAAAGCCCTGATACAGAAGAAAATATGGATTTATTGATGGATGGATGGATAGATGGATGGATGGATGGGTGGATGGATGGATGGGTGGATGGATGGGTGGATTGATTGGAGTCTATGCTATTCAGAAAAGGAGTGTTCATAAGTCACATCCATGCCACTTGGAAAACGTAGACATGTAAATTCTCCATTTCAAAACAGCCATAAAGAGACACAATTCAGAAGGCAAATCTTATCTCACGAGAGACTGCACAGAGACGTTTTAAAGTACATGAGCTGACAGCTAGGCCATCTCAACATGTCACACCAAAGGTGAAATCCTTGTTGTCACTCAACCAAAAATCAAATTCTTACCAACTAAAGTAAACTCCAGATTTCATCTCTGAGAAGATCAAACTACACCATGGGATAGATGACATGTTCCAGTACAAGGAAACACTCAACATCTGAGGAACCACTTAGAAATACACTGTCCACAATTCAGAAAGAAGTTAAAGCAATTTAAATGGTTTTAAGAAAATAAATCTTTTTTCCTTTTTATGAAGGAAGGTTGACTGAAAGCTCAGCAGAGTTTTAGTTGCTGCATTTTTGCAAAGATAATTAAAAAAAAAAGAGCAGCAGGGTAAAGATCCCCTTTGCCACAGCTACAGTCAAGTGTCTCCCAGGAGTACAAACATTCAGTAATTAACAGGGTCTAATCAGCTCCCAGGGCCCACCTCACCATTTCATTTTCTTAAGACTGCCAATAAAGATGCCAATTACAGCTAAATATAACACAACAAGATATGCTCTTGTGAACTACAAAGAAAGATCACAGCAGATTTCAAATTGGCCATCAAATAGCTAATAAATCGTAAAGGGCTTTCATCGCTTTGATTTTGAATACAAAAGAGTAAAGTGCATACAAATGCCATCAGAGAAGTTCTACCACAACTCATCCAACTCTGCAAAGTCTGGAAATGGAATAAGTACATTATCTATTCAATGAAGCGAGTAATATTTTAAAAGATATGCACGCTTAATTTCATAATTCTCCGCAGAATATCAATAGTGGATAACCCATACCATCCTAAATGAAATTGTGAAAATTGAAATGATAACCACAGCATTTCACATTGTCTTCTCCAATCAGCCTGGTCTGAAATATAAAAAATAAATTTTAAAAAAAGTCTTACCTGCTCTACTTATTGCCAAAAGTAATCTACTTTACACACTGGGCAATTAAATATTGAAAATAAAAGGTACTGACACTATTAGAGCTTCATCCCCGTGGCTGAGTAGCTGGACGAGTAATGTGCAGAGCCTGCAATTTTGCTTTTACAGAAGGAGGTCGTACCCCCTGAAGGCTGCCACAGCACAGCTGCTCATTTTGAACACCTCTCTTACAACTGGATCAGTAAACTCCAACTGGGGGAGGAATAAATAAGGTAGGTGGTGGATTTTAAAAGGCATGTGAGACAAAAATAGAAGGACCTTTTTATAGTAAGAAAAGCCTGGGGGACATCTCACCACCTCTTTTCCCTGCTGAAAAATGCTTTTTAATTAAAGCTTTTTCAGGTTGTTGTTGGTTTTTTCTTTTTGCGGCCCAGTTTTCTCTGAGCACCAGCACGTCTGTGGAGATGACAAATGCACAGAGTAATGAATTTTAGATTTGGAAGAAGCCAGCTCTAGAAATAAAAAAAAGGCTTCCACACGTAGCCAAGATTTGAAGGTGAAGTGATTTAATGGCTGACTCGACTCATTATAATTATCATTATTCATGGTGTGGTGCCACCCAGAGGCTCTGTGTTAGGCACCATACTAATAATATACTTTCAACCATAAATCTGTTTGCAAAACTACACAAGGATTTAAGAGACCAGGCAGACTTTAAGCAAGAGAAGGAGCAGATGCATGGCAAGAAGATGGGAAATGAAGCCTCAGTAAATAACTACCAACACGTTAACCAATACGGCTTTGCTTGTTTAACAGGAAAGTAATCTCTTTGAGAGAAAATAATCTGGCAGAGGTCACTCTCCAAGGGAGGAAGGGAGAGAAAACACCAAGAGTGACACATCCCTCAAATATTGCAGCAAGGCACCCACAACAGTGTGGGATGATCTCCTCCTCCTGTGTTGTGTACCTTAACGTTTAAATAGTTATGGCAGAAAAAGCACAAAAAGAAGGAAATAAAATATGCAGCAGCAAGTTGAGGAGGGGTGGGAAGTTCAAGGATGAGTATTTAGGAGCAGGAGACAAATAAAAAGCAGAGAGGGGATGACGAAAGGCACTTGGAGCAAGTGAGGTTGCTGGAGAGCAAATGTAAAAGGCTGGTATTAAACTGCCTGTCAGCAACGTGGAAAACCAAAGTCAAGTCAACCAAAGTCAAAACCAAAAAAACCTGTAGGATAATGCTGGTGTAATGGAAAGGCAAAAGGCAATTTGGTGCTTCAAGTTAAAACCTTTAGGCTTTTCTTTCTAGATTATTCCCTGCCAAGTCTCTACGTGAGGCTTTCTTGGTAGCAAATTCAGCAAAACTCTTTGCTGGCAGCTGCCAGTAACCTTTCCGATCCAAGAAAGCCCACTCTTTACACAACTCCTAAATTAATAATTAAAAATAATTACATACGAATTCTGGTTAGACATACCCAAACAAGATATGTGCATCAGAGTAGCAGGATGAGGCATAGCTCAAAAATGTATATAAAGGAGCGGGAGGTGTCAAATTATTGTCAGCAAGAGGTGGCTTTTATGACGTCTCAAATTCTCCAGGTCACATCCTTCGCTACCTCAATCACAGAGCTCACGTAATCTTCTCACCAAAATGGAGCTGTGGTACAACGGACATGCAACTCAAGCCTGTTAAACTGACAGAAATCTGACCCTAATCGCAACGCAAAAAAGCCAGTAACTTGCTGTGTGACTACGTCCTTCAGGACTCCGCAAGGCTTATGTTTAGTAGTCATCCTACGACTCCCTTCAAAGGATACTCGCATCTATGATGTAAACAAGATTTAAGTTGTTTCAACTTCTGCGATAATCAAATCCAGCTGAAGGAAGCAGTAATTACACTATAATAATTATAACTGTCACACCAAAAAGCACGCTATTTCACAAGTGTCTCAGGGCTCAGCTCTAGGACACTAAAACCAAATATTAATATTCTATATTTGCCACGAGAACATGAACTCAGCAGTAGTGATATTAATGTATATTTTCTGCTTCAATTCCTTTGAATTTATCTCTGCTCACCATTTGCAACAGTTTTTCAGTCTGCATTTGTGCAATCAGAAGGCTATCAAGTACCAAAAAATCTCTAGAACATTTAACCAGACCATCCTCTACGTTTATTAAAGACACACATCCATCTATTCTCAATGGCACAGTGCTACTGGTTAAATAAAACATAACTGTAGCCAGTAATTCCCTATCAGCACTGTAAGGATACAAGGTCAATTATTTCATCCTTGTAAATTAAAGGCTGGAAGCAGCATACCAAATAACTAAAAGCCTAACAACAGATAGGCTGTTTTCATTACACTTCATATCAATAACGGTTGTCAAAATGAAAAGAACTGAATTCAAGCTTCATTTGCTTCCTACAACCCATTAGTAAATGTGTAAGTTTCTGTTTTGATAGGCAAGGGAAGCCTTTATAGTCTCATAAATGTAAAAATAAAAGATCTAATTTATTCACTCATCAACAATGGAGGATACAGCTTGACAAGTTTACATGCCTGAGCACACACCCACCAATTAAAACGGTGAGGATGGATGATCACATAAATTTCTGGTGTACCACGCATGGCAACTTTGTGAGATTGTAATGAAAATTAGAAGATCTTGATCCTGAAGAAGACATCTGCTCCATCTCCTTTTCCCAAAAGATGATCTTGTTAAACCTAGTCATTCGTGAGACATTTCTGTCTAGTCAGATACCAGACACTTCCATGGTAAAGTCACCGTGGTCTCCCAAGACAATCTCTTCCATAACTTTGTGATAATTTACTATTTTTTAAAAATATCCTCTATAAATCTCTTTTCCTGCAACTTTATTTCAACGTTTGTTTTAAGCGGAAACACAAATAACCTGTTAGTTTTGTCCTTTTTTATAGCAGAGGGGTTGTGGTTAACCCCCATTAGGCAGCTCAGCACCACGCAGCCACTCACTCACTCCACCTTCAGCGGGATGGAGGGAGACTCAGAAGAGCAAAGGTGAGAAAACTCGTAGGTTGAGATAAAGACAGTTGAACAGGTAAAGCAAAAGCCGCATGCAACCAAACCAAAACAAGGAATTCATTTATTATTTCGCATCGGCAGGCAGGTGTTCAGCCATCTCCAGGAAACCTGGGCTCCATCACGCCAAACGGTTACTCAGGAAGACAAATGCCATCACTCCCAATGTTCCTCCTTCCTCCCCCAGCTTTTATTGCTGTACACAACGTTACATCATGTGGAATGTCCCTTTGCTCAGTTGGGGTCAGCTGTCCCCGCTGTGTCCCCTCCCAACTCCTTGTGCACCCCCAGCCAACTGATTGGTGGGTGGTGTGAGGAGCAGAAGAGGCCTTGGCTCTGTGTGAGCCCTGCTCAGCAGTAACTAAAACATCCCTGCGTTATCAACACTATTTTTGTCACAAATCTGAATCACAGCCCCACAGAAGCTACTATGAAGAAAACTAACTTCACCCCAGCCAAAATCAGTCAAAGAGATAACACATTATAGAGCTGCTATGTACCTCGTGGTTTTCTGTCACGTTAAATAACCCCAAATCGCTCATTCTTCCCTGATTATGCTGTGTAAATGTCTAATCATAACCATGACTGAACTCTGAATTCTCTATAATTAGTCTGTACCCTACTGGAAAGGCACATCAGAGAATTAACAAAGTGCTCCCACCTAAACTTACTAGTTTCTTGTTGTTCCTATAAGACTTCTTACATTTTTCAATCTAGTTCTTCAAATGATTCTGAATTTTAATTCTGTGTTCTGACACACTTGCAATTTCTCCAGATTGGAGCAAGTCCAGAAGAAGGTAACAAAAATAATCAGTGGGCTGGAGCACGTCTGCTATGAAGACAGGCTGAGTTGGGGTTGTTCAGCTTGGAGAAGAGAAGGCTCTGGGGAGACCTTATAACAGCCATGCAGTACCTAAAGGGGACCAACAAGAAAGCTGGAGAGGGACTTTTTACAAGGTCATGTAGTGATAGGACAAGGGATAATGGCTTTAAACTGAGAGTAGGTTTAGATTTGGTATAAGAAAGAAATTCTTCACCATGAGGATGCAAGAACATGTGGATGCCGCATCCCTGGAGACGTTCAAGGCCAAGTTGGATGGGCTCTGAGGAACCTGGTCCAGTGGAAGGTGTCCCTGCTCATGGCAGGGGGTTGGAACTAGATGCCTTTAAGGTCCCTTCCAACCCAAACTATTCCATGAATCTACGATTCTATGATGCCTTGAATACGCAAGTTTAAGAAGATTGCCTCCCAGTCCACCATCTGGGTTGGTAATGAAAATACTAATGAGAAACTTTCTTTGCTGATCTCTGTTCAACATAGCCTTCCAGTCTCACTACAAACCACTCATAACTGTTTTCTGTAGGTGGTTTTCCAGTGAGTTTTGTATTCGTCATACAGCAATCTAAACCATGTTTCTTCAGCTTAAAGTGTCAAGAGAAGATACGTCAAAAACCTTACGAAACCCACAAGACACAAATTCTTCTCCATCCATAAGGCTTGCCACTTCCTCATGAAAAATCAGACATTTCTTTTTGACTACTTGCTGTTCATTGAGCTTTATCCCCTTGTTTGAGGGTATTAATGCCTTTGGTTATTTTAAATTCCAAAGGATAACAAAGATTTTACTCTTATTAGTTCCAAATGATGTGGCGGATATACCAATATATCAGAACCTGCATTACTATTCAGTTTGACGAGCAGCGTGCATTCAAAATTCGCTGGAAGTGCCAAACCACAGTTCCACCTGGGAGGTTCAGCTGTTCAGAAGAGCAGACAAATGGAACACGTTATATTCTTTACAACCCAATTATGGGAAATAGGTTGTTGACCACTTGAAAAAACGAGTGTGGTGTTCATTCTTGGTGGGCTTCAGGGTTACATCTCATTTGTGCCGTGCATTGTGGAACGTCGATATTTTTGTGAGTCAATGTTTCTTGCCTGCCAATGACTGTAGATCAACCTGCTGAGTGTACAATTAACAGACTACTTTTCCAATTATGAACCCTCACATAATTACAAACCCTCAACTCAAGCTGATACAGCTGTCATATAGAACGAACACGATACACCGTACCTGAACAAAGTATTATATAAAAAGAAACAGATTTATATCTTCTAAACAAACAATTGCAAAATACAGCTACCTGATCTGAAAGCGAATACGCACCAGGACAGCTGCTACGTTTTCTTGAAATACTGTTTCTTTTTAATGCCATATCTTAACCAGATTCTTAGTAAAAAGTACAAAATGTCTTTCAGCTGCTAGTTTGAAACATAAAATTAAAGAGAACAAGAAGCAGGAGTATAGCAAACACGTAGTCATATGCTAGGTCAAAAGCTGGGATTCCCTAGGCCTCATTATAGAAAAAAAATCTGAGTGCTGTAGAGTAAAATTTGCATAAGAATATTAAGAAGAAATTGGAAATGTTGTTGCAGAATTATTTAAGAACTTCTTTCTTCCTGCCTCTACAAACATCATCTCTATGGGCAGAGCTTTATGAAAGTGCATGGATTTTAGAAAGCACAAACCCTTTCCTGAGACAGAAATCCAGATGACAGTGAGAAGAAACATTCTGTCCTGCTTTTGTGAAATACAATTCGCACTTTCAAGAGCTGAGCGAACAGGAATTCTTAGAGTTTCACATCACAAGCACATGTCTCCTTTAACACAGCTCACTCAGGTGAGCTTGCAAACCCAACATAAAAGGAAACTTCAGCTTTTTGTGAGTGAATACTGAGCAGCGTGGCAAGAAAGTTTGTCTTCAGTCAAGAGTTTTTGATGGAAGGCTGTTCAGTGCCTATGAAAAGCAGTGAGTACTGGTCTCTCCAGTTGAGATTTTTCCCTACTTACTCCAGAGTGCTCAAGAGCATAGTATTAGTCTTAACACCTTCACCATGCAACAGTCAAAATTTACCAAAAAATTCAAATAAAATGCCAAGATGATCAGCATATTTCCCTATAGTCATAAGAAAATGCCAAATGCAATCGCCAGAATTTCAGAGGTTGAAACTTCCTCAGGGAAAATTGACTCTTTTGATGAAAAATTTCAGGGGTCAACCATAATGGCCCATCTTCACACATCTTTCTTTCTGCTTCCAATTTTTTCCTTTAGCCAAAACAATAATAGCAGCAAAACAGAAGTAACATGAGTTTAACATACTGCAAGACCATTATAACCCTAACAACAATCCTTCCTTGGATTAGCAAGAAATGTAAAGAATTTTATCACTCAGTACTTGCTTAGGACAACCCATGATAGTGACTTCATTCTCATACGTGGTGATGAAATCAGCACGTGTGGGAAGAAAAACTTTACTGATGAACAGTCGTACTTTTAATGAAATGCTTTGTGATGAAAGAAAGCAGGCCCAAAGAAAACAAATGACATCCCATCTGTTTAAAAGCATACGGTTATTATCCTACTGTAACAAATCTCGCTCAGATCCAAAAAATTATACACTTTAGTACTTCTCCCTGTGCTATAAAAATTAGTTCCAGGGGAAAAACAACTGACATAAAGTAATTTTATAACAGTGTGACATTTATAAAAAATTAATATTTCTGCTAATTGATTGGCTGGGGGAAACTATGGAGACAATCCAGCTAAGTTTGAGTTTGATGACAATGGTTGCAGAGAAAAAAGGCAAAAATCACTACACATCTGGCTCAGACTTGCTCATGTGTACCACGTTTCACAATAAAACAAGGTTTATCCAGTAACAGCCTCCAAATTAATTTGTCCCTTTGTGGTGATTTTTTCTTGAAATACTTTTTATTATTTCAACCAAATTTGACGAAATGAGAAGAGGTCTTAAAAGTATAATATTCTGAACAGTTTATTGAAAAATAAATGCTAAAGAGAAGAGGATCTCCATCAATTCTCACACTAAGCTAAAAGCAAGAAGAAAGCAGCCATCTTCTAGCTATTAAATCTAACATTCTTCATGCTGTTAGAAAGAACAAGATTTGTTTTAGTTTTCAACTACCCCCCTCCATCCCTACCTACCATACAATATAAAACGATTCAAAGATCTCTCAGCTCAATATTTTATGCCTTTTCTTTTCCTTTTTTTTTACTTTAAGCTCATCAAACTCAACAGCAGATCACATTTCCTTTCTTGTCATGGCTGTGGCGATTGCAAATGAATGAAAAATATGCGCACAGCGAAAGTGTGACGTTAAAGTCGACACTAGCCAGGAAAGGGATCACATTTACGAACAGATTTAGCAAGGTTGCAGGAAGCTATAGGCAGGGAAAAATACCGTGTCTGTTCTATTCTCCTCCCTTTTCCTTCATCCCTGATGAAGGAGGAAGAGGGAAATATCTCTTGGATCCATACCAGAATAGTCGATCTGGGTGAAAAATAGCAAATCTTGAACTTGAGAGGAGAAAATTGGGCAAAGCTGGCTTACATGTATATATATATATATATATATATATATACACACACACACTGTATTTCTGGCAGATGAAGTAGATTGTAATAAAAAATACTTCCAGTTCCATACTCTAAATACAGCTTTAAATTTGGCTCAGAATTGCTATATCTAACGGTATATTTCATGAATGCACATAAAAGCTGTTGTGGGCTTTTCACATTGTTTTCTAAAGTGTCTGAAACCAAAATGGGAGATATCAGAGTCGCTTCAGATCTGAAATGCTGTCTGAAATTCCAGCTTATAGGCCATGGCGGCTTTTATGTTCAAGTTTACTCTTTCACTCTGAGACCAAAAAGAAAACCAGCATTTTGAAAAAGTAAAAGAAAAAAAAATGCTTCCTATGTCATTTGAAAAAAAGAAATCAACATGCAAACATAATAAAAAATAATTTTCTAAATCCATGTTGAAGCTTCCACTTTATAACCAACAGAATAACTAGAGACAAGATGTGGACTTGAAACTTTTCCTCTGCCAGCTGCCTCCTCCTGAGCTGAAATTAGCACTAACCAGATACCTTCTGTTAGTTATCAATGATACATCTTGTATATTCATTTGGGGGTTCTTTCAAAAGTATTTATGATCGATGCATTTTACCGCAATTATCTCTCTCTCTTATCCTTTAATTTTTTTTAAGATCTAATTGGTATTCATTTGTCATTTCATCATGACAAAATCACATTTATTTAGACCTATATTGCTATAAACTATGAAAAATAGTTCACAATAAATCCACTGAGCTAAGCTATTTTACTAAATGGATGTGATTTGGACATTTTTTAAAGCTGTCTTAACAAAAATGCTACAACTGCTCATTACAATGGCAAATTTTTCTGAAAGCAAAGCTTCAGAGTGAGGTCGTGTTTGCCAATATTCTACTTAAATGTGGGGAAGGAACTTTACAGAACTTTCTACTGATAATTTCCCTTCTTCAGTGGTTGACAAAGACCTTTCTGCCAATGTATGAGACACCATTTGCAGATCAGAGTTTTCTTCCCTCAACATCCTACAGGAAGTTAATAATAATATTTTGATGCGCACTAAACACAAAGTACCCATCTATGGCATCCCATTAGACTTCACATTTCTAGATCCAAACTGTTTTGCCACCTTATGACATATTCGCAATTCAACATTTTCCGTTGTTTTTCGTTTGCTTGTTTTCCCCCCAAAAGGGGAATTCATGATGCTAATGAACACTTGCCAAATAAAAACCGCAGATTAAGTGTTCTCTCATCCTCCCAATAAATGACAACTCCAAATCACTGGTTCAGCATCCTACAAATCACTAAGGGATTATTCAACCTGAGACTACGAATCTATAGTACAAATTACCAGACTTCATGCAATACACATAATAAACCATCATATTAAACATAATCGAACATCATGTGTAGCCTTTGCTTAGTCTGCACAAGGCAGTTGACCCAAGATAACTAATGACTTCTGTAGAGCAGGCAAGTGTGCTCTTATTTCAGGAGCTGAGATTACCAAACGAGCCGAAAAATTTGCAGGACTACGTGTTTCCCCAGAAAAATTGTATCACCAGGTGAAGCATCCGCCAGCATTGTTAGACTGTTAAAGAGAGTCACGTGAAATTCGTCATAATTAAAAATACAGTTACAAATTCGTACTTCAGAAAACAGGTTGAAATTATACTCTCTTCTTCCAGGTCTTATGAAAATTGATTTCTAAATAAGAAAGTCAATATTGTTTTCTCTAAGCCATCTCACCCTTCACACAAACGACACAATTTGCAACAGGTTTGCATGGCTGGAGCACTGCAATAAAATCCCTCTGAGCCTTTACTGGATATTTGGGTTTTATTAGAAGACCTGGACTGCTTCATAATGAAAATATGATTTCTTTATCTTGTCCCTTTCTGACAAGCTAGGATGCAAGGAGCATACTTTATTCTGCAGAAATCTCTTTTTCTGCGCTATGCAAACTTGCCAACACATATGCAGATTCATTGCTTTCCCTTTGACATCCCATACCGATAAATGGATTATTTTTTTTTCTGCCATTACTATTTTTACAAGCGTGGTTGCATTTGACATTTGCTCAAAAGCCAGGGGCACTCACAGCCACCCTCTTCCATCTTCTCCAGTCACAAAGCCCTGAACTGAAGGATTTGACACGTAGCTTAGGGAAGACTGAATTAACATACACAAGAACCACATGCTTTGTGTCTCCAGGTCTCTCAACATACATCAGAGCCCCCAGCAACACTGCTCAACTTCAAAACCACCCATTCCCTTTGCTACCAAAATCCTCGGTAAAACTCACTGGTGGTCTGAAATCAGTGAAAAAAACCTATTTCCATTATTTATGCATATCTTATCCATTTCTATTTGCCATCAACATCTGGAAAATGATTTTTTTTTCCTTCTTCCCCTGGCAAGAGGACACATTTCTTAGGAGTGCAAACACTGACAAGCTTAAGGTAAAAAGAATAAAAAATAGATGAACACACAATATAATGGAACATACACAGGGATGAGTATAAAAATATATTTATAATTTATTCATATTTTATAGGCAGGAATATTTTGTTATTTGCTTTGGTAACCTAGACAAGCATGTTACTTGATGCCTCTTAAAACCAGCCCACACTAACCAGTAAGAGACTGAACCAGTTCCTGCACTCACCCCCCATTCCTTGATTTCCTAGGACCATTGTTTTTACTCCTACTGATGCTTACTCCAGGAAACAACATCTTAGGTTTCTAAAACAAAATAGCACACACATCTCATTAACAAATTATGCATCTGCAAGTCCAGTTCTGAAAAAAAAATAAAATGTCTCCCTTAATTGTGATGATTTATTGTAATTCAGATGCACAGAGCTCTCAGTTTAGGTTTCCTATATGACAAACCTGTAGAAAAGGTTTGTGCAGAGGTCCCAAATTTTACAATTCTTGGAATCCCTATTCTCAAGTGAAAAACACATTACTATGGCTTCACTCCAACTAAATAAATTTAACACAACATAGATACTTTTTTTTTAAAATTTCTTTTTAGTTTGCTTTCCCTCTTTATTTGCCATACAGCAGTTGCACAGCTTAGTGTGTTCAGTAAGAAACATCATAATTCTCTACATATTCCACTTTCAGATGCAAGTGCGGGTAAATATCTTCTCCTGCACTGAAAAAAGTGTCAGGACGTAACTGAAAGTGGAGGACTTGTCACTAAAGTCAAAATTCTAGTACATAAATACTGGAATAGGGAAGCCAGCCAGTACAGTATAGCAACCTAAAGTTGACTTCGTCAAAATTTGGGAAATTTTTGATTTAAAAAAAAAAATCTTCAAACTAGTTTTGCATGCATTGCCGAAGAGCTTTGTATGTATGTTGTATTATCATCTTCCTAACTGATAATCACATTAGAATTCATCTGGAAGTGGTACTGGAAAAAAAGAAAAAGATGCATTTTTTTAAATGCTGGAAGAATCCCCCTATTTTTCACATCACCTGTTGGAGAAAGGCCAGACTTTGTGCCAAGCTTCCTGAGCAGGGTACGTGAGTAAAACACAGGTGTATAGGAATAACCACCACTCAAGAGATCAATCTCACAGCCGAGAAACACTTGATGGGGAACAATTGGTTGAATATGAACTCGTTAAACTCATCACTGGAGAGACGGAATTACAAAGCACAAGTTCATGTCACAGCTGAACACAGTGGCTGTTAACCTTCAATTCTGAAGAGAAACTCTGCCGAGATAACCACTCTATTTGTCCACACTGTCAAGCAGACAGACAGCAAGGATGTTCTTTAAAATATTGCCATTTTTATAAAGGTTTCTAGTATTTCAAGACATTTTTCTGCGTACGGAATCACTAAGAATGAACCAGAATAGGATGGTTACCTGACACCAAAATAAAATAATCTCTAAATTCCTGCACATGTTGCACTGCACATCGTTGCAAGAAGCAAAACCTAATGACTTGTCTGAAAAAATCATCATTACGCACGTTTTGACCAAAAAAAAAAAAAAAAATGACAACTTCAGCCTCTACCAAAGACATCTTTGAAAGAGCTTAAAAAGTAACTTAAAAGAATTGATGAATGCTTTTTTAGAAAAACTTATCATTATACTTGAACTAGGATACATCTCACTTGAATTCTTCTCTAAAAGTAAGGGTTACTCTGTACATGGGAATGGACTGAACCACGAATAACCTCAAGGGTATAAAAGAGAGACAAATCTTTTTTTCCTGAAAGCCTCTTCAGTGTAAATTCCTTGTCTTGGACGAAACACTACTTTAGCAAACTGTTAACTTGCAAGAATACGCTGTAGTAATAAAAGCCCAATTTGCTGTAAGAGCTACCACGGAAAGCAAGGACGAATAAAATCGCAAATGCAGACACAACTCGATGATCTTTGTGGGTCCCTTCCAACTCCAGACATTCTATGATTCTATAACCCTCAGAACTTCCGGTGGAATTACCACCAATATTAAGTTTCCCTATAATACGAACTAGAAATTTACATGGAGTTCGGTTCAAATGAATGGATGAAAAAGTATTAAAATAGAGGTTGAAACAAGTGTTGCTGCCTTTTCTAATTCCTCTTCTTTCTGAATGTCTCCTTATATAGTCAGCAGTTGGTAGAATACTTCATTTTATTGCAGTACATACTTTTTCATCTAGAAATATATTATAAAGACTCTGTGAGTCCTTCCCATTTCCTTAATTTACATGAAAATCCACAATCAATACACACATTTTCTTTCACTTCGTTCACAAGCACCGTGAGCACATGGCATTGCAGGATTTTATGTGACTGTCGCACTAGTGTCCGAACATTGGAATTGGCTGCTGATGTAGGTGACCTAAGGAGGGAAGAGGTCCCACAGTCACTCCTCAACGTTCTGAATGAAAATAAGATGTTTCCAAACAATCCCATTTGAGAGCAAGATCTGGTAGGCTGCTGGTTTAAGATCAGCATGCCTTTTGCTTAACTCAAAAATTGCAGGAAAAAAATTGAAGGAAAAGTAACCTATTGCCAGTGAACAATCTATATAACAAATATGATTTCGTGGTCCCAAATTTCCTAAAGTTAGGCAGGCCTCTAGATTTAAGCCCTGGGCTAAATCACTAGAATGAACTCCATTTGACAAACTTCTCAAATCTGATGAGTTTGATGGCAAAAGTTAAAGAAGAAAAAATGTCAAAGGAGGTAAAAGCTGCGGTTTGGACACAGTTACCTGCTGTTTCACTCCCATGGGCAGTATGAACCATGGTACGGAAGTACCACTTCACACTATTTTCACCAATATATCTCCTATCCTTGACCAGTCAGCCATATGTGGTTTCTAACATACTTCAAGAAGACCTGATTGTTGGTATTACACCTATTTTGACTTTCAGCTTCTGTCGACTCTTTTCCTACGAGAGGAAGAATAGGCAAAAATGTAGACATAGCAGCTATTTTTACTACGGACGCAGAAAGCAATAGTGCATAAAAGTTAAGCTCTCCTAGTATGTCACGAAAGAATTAGGTACAGACAGAAACAGTAAAATAAACAGCTTAAAGGAATTTTGTGATAGTTTTGTTGCAGACTGCAAACAGCCAACAGAAAATCCCAAGACAACTCAAGTCATAGAGCAGCTCAGTTTGCACCAGGATAAGATGCCTGAATGAGCATCTCTAAGAAAGAAGAACTAGCTCAAGTGTGAGACTGCTTCTGGATTTAATTGCAATTTTATTATGGGTCTCCTTCAGGATCTCTCTCTTTTCCATTTATGTATAGAATGGAAAGAACTGCACTGTCACATAATGATTTATAAATTGGGCAAGCAGCAGGAGACTTCCTAAAGGTCAATCTTCCTGCAAGAAACTGAAGGTCTAGCAAGGTCTGCAAGAGAGAAGGTCTAGTCTTGAAGGATAAGGCCCAGAATGAGGAGCTGACAGAAAAGGAATTTATTATACTGCTGTGCTCCTGATTTCTTGGAGCAGAATTCCATAATGTTTTGACATGCAGTATCAGAATTTTCCCTTATAAATGTCAGCAGGATCCCAAAAGGACTTGAGGTCTGGATACCCTTAGTTTCTTTAGGAGGCCTATGAATACACTGTGCAACTTAAAGACTCTCTGATTAAACTGATGCTATACAAATATTAGAATCACAGAATCGACCTTTAAGATCATGAAGTCCAACCATTAACCAACACTGCCAAGTCCACCTCTACACCATGTCTGTAGTGCCACATCCACACATCTTTTCAACCCCTCCAGGGATGGTGACTCCACCACTGCCCTGTGCAGCCTGTTCCAATGCCTGACAACCCCTTCTGTGAAAAAATGTTTCGTAATATCCAACCTAAACCTCCCCTGGTGCAACTTGAGGCCATTTCCTCTCATCCTGTCCCTTGTTCCTTGGGAGCAGAGCCCAACCTCCTCCATGCTCCAAGCTCCTTTCAGGCAGTTCAGAGATCAGAAGGTCTCCCCTCAGCTCCTGTTCTCCAGCTGAACCCCCCAGCTCCCTCAGCCCAGGAGATTTTGGCTTTCTGGGCTGCAAGTGCCCGATTTCATAGTCTAATTAATATTTTTACTTTTTATTCTTCTTACGTCCAACACCATGTATCTCAATTTTGCAAAAAAGGCACCACAAGATTATTTTTTTAATATTTTATGAACAAAAACATGCATAATATTTTATTTAAAGAGAAGATTTGTTAAAATACCGTTGGCCATTGCTAATGGAAAGAAAAAACAAAAAAGGTCTTCAGAAATAGAAATCTCCCTGGGATTAAATGCTTGTTAATCAGTTTGAGTCGCATTTACAAAAGCACTTGTGCCAGCCATCACGCACACATGCAGTGCCAACTGGAATTAAAAAATCAGTTAAATTCAAATGTTTTTTTGCAACTAACAGCAAAGAAAACAAATAATTCCAATACATATCAATACTGTTGCAAAATGTGCACATATTCCTAATCAATTTCCACATTCTTTTTTTTTTTTACTAACAGCTTTTACCTCATGAAACTGAAAGTGGCCCATAAGGGAAAACAGAGTCAACGTGTGAAAACAAGTTCTCCATAACCTCATCGACAGGCAAATGCCAAAGCAGCTAAAATAAAGAATAACCTGCCATTTCTGATCTAAAATCAGATCACTGCTTGTTTTCCAGATAATCTGACTCTGAATGTCTTAAAATACAATTTTTAATTTGAAACTTGCAATTGTTCTCATGGGAGGATTTTGTTTAGAGTGATGGGTATAGTTCAAAAACCTCCTTGTAAGCCTAAAAGGTCTTAAATATTCCCCTGCCTACTGATCGAATGTCTGCGCAAACATTACCAGCTTCTGCCAATTTTTACATTTCTGTTGAAATAAGCAACTGTTGTGTTCCTCTTGGGTTGAAAGAAATTTCTTATAAATCTGCATTATAACTCTCTTGAATTTTCAAGTTCTCTTGGATCTGCTGTTGGGCTCAACAAGAGCTCCACAAGAGTACCATGCATTAAATCACATCAGGAAGGCAAAATTTGAGGCTTCCAAACTTAATTTGCTCTGAATCACCAAAGTGAATACCAGAATCAGCTGCTCCAAGTTCTGCGCTGGGCAGAGCGCAAGGAGAACCGTGATTCATTTGGACTGGGGAAAGAAAATAGCCTTTTTAAAAATTTCTATCCTTTTTTTTGCCAATTTGGAGTGGCTTTCAGGCCAGAAGCAAACCAGTATTTGGGAATCCACAACTCATTGTTGCTTTTCTATCACACTTTATTGTATCAAATATTACTATTTCATGATAGTAAAAGTATAGAACGAAATTGCTAAACGATAAGAATTAACCACAAAGATATTCAGAAACATCTCGATGTTTGATTTGTTTCAAGTTCATACTTTTCACTCTTTATTTTTTTAATATAATCTGAAATGCAAGTAGATTGATTTTTTTTTTCCCGCCACTTTCTCAGGGACATTAAACCTACATAAATTAATCTTCTTTCATCCTGTGATTTACCCTCCTCTTAAAGCAAAATTACCATTTGTGATTTTTTCTGCATCACGTAAGATTTCAGATAACACATGAAAACATCCAATTGATTTTTCTTCCCCCCGCAAGAGAAATGTTGTGCATTTTTTTTTCCTGTGACCATCCCTTTTTTCTGTTCAGTATTTCTTCTTCTTGAAGCTTTTGGAACAAATTTTTTGCGATTAACGCTATACTGAAAGTAGCTGGTGTTTCTAACAGCCATTTTCATTGAAGAGAACGGCAAAATTTTAACCTCAGGGTAATGTGGAAAACGGAATTGAAGACCTACAAAACAATTTTAAGGAACACACGTCAGCATAAATGTCAGTATTATGAATGGCCAAGCAAACAGACTGGAGAGAGGGAGATGAGGAAAGAGCAGGTACTTAATTATGGATTGTAATGAAACATTAAAATTCTTTCTGACGTGAAAAGTGATCCTGTTTGTTTGCTGTGGCTGATGAATGCCACCAATTCTGGTTCCGTTTCACTTTGCTCAAGGGCTTGGAGAAAATTTCAGCAACAAAAACCACAGCAATAATGTCATTATGGCCCTTTTCTATTTCTGAGTTGGAAAATCACTAGGCTATATAATAAAATTCAGCAAAGAAAGAGGTAAGAAGGGTATTGCAGGTGACCTGGAGACAATCATTCAAGACACAGATTATTGAAAATCACTGAATTAACAGCATTTGCAGCACATGTATTATTTAGATAAACTCACTTTATTTAAGACTCGATAATAACCTCTAAGTATTATGCAACTCATGCATTTAGCAGAAGAATTTATAAGCTAATTTGCTAACTTCACTTGTAAGTGTTTCTACTGAGAGGATCACATTAGTTTGTTCACCCACAGACTCACAATTAGGGAAGAAAATGTTTATTTTATGGCCCGCCTATTAAAGGTTTTCAGGAAAAAAAAAAAAAAGTAAAAATATCCAAACTACTCTATTTTTAATATATGAAAAGCAAGCAGAAATCCCTTAAACAATCTGTTGCCAGTTTAGAACTCAAGTTCCATATTTCTGCCCTATTTTCTCCGTTGCTTTCCCTTTCATCCTTTATCACATATCTCTGCCATGCTTAAGAATACTTGAAATATCACATATATGAAGGAATTCTAAGCAAAAATGTGAAGTCTCAGCACTGCCCAAGGTCTCAGTAATACAAGGACCATTTTCTTTCTTTGCAGTATTTCTAACTTCCTATTGCGTTTTGAACAATTTTTTTTTAATCCACAACATTGCATATATCAGATTTCAACAGAGATGGTGAATGTACCTTGTAGGATTTATGAACTACCCTTTATGAAATGTTTGTAGAATTCTGTGCAAAGCTTAAGTAAGTGACACAGAAGTTTTAATCAAACACAGTGTGAATTTTATACATTTGCAAAGCAGCTAGTAACAGCATATTTTGATCCCTTACAGATTTGCTTATTGCAGAGTAACCGAAATATTCATGATTCTTAATTACTTTCTGAAAAAAAAATCAGAAAAAAAAGGTGCTTCCTTTGAAATCTTCATTCATTTCAATATTTCTTTAGGGCTTTCTTACATCTTCTTGATACTTTAGATTGTTCCATTAAGTGGAAAGCCAAAATCCAACAAGAACATGCTTTCTTTGCAATAAGTATATTTGTTGTTTTCAGTTTTGGAAGGAACAGAGGTGGGAGTCAGGTCACAGGAATGAGAGAAACCAGTTGTAGACTATGTCCCATCTAAAGCATTATTTGGCTATACCCTCTATAGATCATCTATACTCTCAAATCTTCTTTATATAGAGACATAAACACTTAAAGAGACAAGATCTGAGCCAAGAGGGTTGGTGCCTCAAAGACAACTCAGAATCCTTGGTGTCCACCCAAACCTCAGAAGTTACCAAGAACCTGAGGCCCCACCAGAGACCTGGGGGTGCTTCACAAGCTCAAACCCAGCAAGTTAAAACTACAGTGAATCCTTTTTTTTTTAATATATGGCTTCAATATAGATGTATTAAAACTTCAATTTTGCATGCAATGCTAAATAACAATGCACCATAATCAATTGTTATTATGAAGAACGAGTTGCCCCTAATCTGTGTAATAAAATCACTCTCTTGCTAATCCATCAAGTGCTTTGCCAAGGACACTAAAAGGACTGGTTTCACCATGGTAGTATTTCTACTCAGCATTTACACACTTATTGGTATAAGAATATCATTTGTTGCGACTAACAGCTTTCATCTTCAGGAGAAAGGTACCACTACACAGCAAAGTTCTTTTCTATTGATCAATTTTTATCCCATCATTAATGTAGGAAAGCTCAAGGGTTTCCAGCCATGCAGAACTGGGTCCCAGCATAAATTTCTTTCTGAATTTCAGCTCTTAACAGATAAATCAAGAATGGAGGACTTGATTGCAACACAACATCATATACAGAAGCAACAGAAGTATACAGGGTCCACTAAAACCACACCTTGCCAGATTATTCTGAAAATCTTTTTACTACCCAGCACCAAATTATTTCAAAAATTCTTTGAGATTTTTTTTTTTCCTCTTTGAACACTGTAGGAGTCATCTTCAAGCAATGAAACCACATTGCGTGCTGGAAAGGAGAAAAAAATATATATATACTTTTATACTGCTTATAGCATTGCAACATTTATGAACCAGCGCGCCTTGGTAAAGCTGCAGCATTCAGCTTTTTCATGAAGCATGATGAGGTTTCCATAAATTGCAGCCACGTCTCTCCTAGCGGGATATGAATAAAGTCTATTTATGGAATATTCAGCAAGTGGATGCAGGGTGAAAATATCACTTGTGTCTTCAAAGACTAAATTAGCAAGTTTCTGTATCCTGGATTCCATAATGTTGTTCACAAACTTTTCTTCTCCTCCAAATTTTAGATTTTTTGCAGAATCACACACTAATCGTATAAACTAAAATGACCCGCATAAAGCCTCTAAATTTTTTGCACACGTACATAAANCTCTTAACAGATAAATCAAGAATGGAGGACTTGATTGCAACACAACATCATATACAGAAGCAACAGAAGTATACAGGGTCCACTAAAACCACACCTTGCCAGATTATTCTGAAAATCTTTTTACTACCCAGCACCAAATTATTTCAAAAATTCTTTGAGATTTTTTTTTTTCCTCTTTGAACACTGTAGGAGTCATCTTCAAGCAATGAAACCACATTGCGTGCTGGAAAGGAGAAAAAAATATATATATACTTTTATACTGCTTATAGCATTGCAACATTTATGAACCAGCGCGCCTTGGTAAAGCTGCAGCATTCAGCTTTTTCATGAAGCATGATGAGGTTTCCATAAATTGCAGCCACGTCTCTCCTAGCGGGATATGAATAAAGTCTATTTATGGAATATTCAGCAAGTGGATGCAGGGTGAAAATATCACTTGTGTCTTCAAAGACTAAATTAGCAAGTTTCTGTATCCTGGATTCCATAATGTTGTTCACAAACTTTTCTTCTCCTCCAAATTTTAGATTTTTTGCAGAATCACACACTAATCGTATAAACTAAAATGACCCGCATAAAGCCTCTAAATTTTTTGCACACGTACATAAACACACGTGCGATAGAAACGCTATAGATACAAACACAAAACTGTGTCTAGAAACAGGAACAGCAAGAAACACATTTTATAGAAAAATGTGAAAGCTGAGACAAAAAATGTGAACCTCTCGAAATAAATACCACGATGATTTGGGTAAAGGAAAAAGAACCAATAAATCTTGCAAATACCCAATTCCATTCTCTTTGCCTTGGTCACTTTGATTTAGCTGGCAGAAATAGAAATCTGTGCCTCAATGCGACAACCACAGGTAACACTAAGAGCAGTAATAATTGTTCATCATGTGGTAAAATCCAGTTTTTCCAAGGAGACTGAATAGCCATCAGTCTCATGATTTCTTTTTACTTGACACTCAAAAAAGAAGTATATTCTTGGACAAAGTGGGTATAAATAATTCCAAAATTATTTTTGCAGAAAAATATAAAAGAATATACACACTTGAGAGCCAACATCCCTCTTCCCATTACTTCATGCGCTTGAGTCCATCTAAGAGCTGAGAAGCTGAGTGCACGTTGGTGCAGAATAATAGTCAATGATCCAAATACCACTAACGCTGAAGCAAATGAACTGCTGCCTTCAAAAGAAAATTAAAATTTTTCAAATTGCCTGTTTTGACAAAGCCTGAGGCTGTTAAAATTCCATATGCATTTTTCCCCCTGAAGTGATAAATGGAATCTTCAGTTGATAGGCTGTTCTAGCATAGGTTCTATTATTAAGCCTTGAGAAGAGGCATTGGTAATTATTACCGATTTTATTTTAGGTATCAGTACAGAAAAGTAGCTGGAAGAAGTTCTTCTTAAGCAGTTCCAGACTGTGTCCTACAGATAAAATATAACAATTTTCCCAAATAAAATGTGTGCCGTTCAGTACCACAAAAGGTCAACCACTCTTATAAAATGAACTTCTTAGAAGTTCCGGTGTTCTTTAGTGGAAAAAACACTAAATAGTAATAGCATAATGAAGTTAGCTTGGCAACAAAGTTCCAGAAAAGAGCCTCCTCTCTAAAGAAAATGTTAGAGAAAAATCATTAACATCTCAGAGATGGAGATGCTAAGAAACACTCTCAGGGTGCCCAGGAAAAATATGAATTAAAATATGTAAAAAGCTATTACATTTCGTCACAGCTCAGATAAAAATTAGGAATCCTAGGAGTTAGTACTGGAAAACTTGAGTATATCATAATGGCATATAGAACTTTAATAATGGCAGATAATTCTAGATGTTTTAAGCCCACAGGATCATATTCTATGTTGAACTGAATCGGGAGGAGCTTTCTTGTAATATCTTTAAGTCAAACTATTCTAGTTTTATTATTTCCACAAGAGAAACAGTCGAGACATCCTGGTCTCTGTATCCAAAGCCCCATCAAAGAAATACAAAATATTGTCCAAATCTGGGTCTGCAAAAATACGTGCACAGCGTTGGAGGAAGGCAAACAGCATCACTTTTGTGTAGTTACCTGAATATCCGTACGTGCCTGTTGCAATTCTGTGCACCATCAATAGAACAAGACAAGATAATTTCTTGGTGAGAGAGAGGTAGGCACTGCTGGTTCCCTTCTGTTTGCCTGGCATGAATTATTTATATATATTAATAAAGTCTATTTGCAATAGTGCATATGCCAAAATTTAGGGACAAGAAGAAAAATACAAACACGTAACTGTGAATACCACAACTTTTCCCGATGTGCTCAAGTAAATCTGGATTATTTTCACATTAATATGCTGATAAGTAAGATAAGCACTGAATGCACATACATGCTGATTCAGGTTTGGTTTGGATTTTTGTAAAGAAAGATTATGTTATCACATTTTGAACAAAGATGATGCCATATAGTTCAACCAGATGAAATGAAATGCTGAGAAGCTGAACCACTAGTCAGAATTTTAAATACATATTATTTTAAAAGAAAAGATGACATGAAAACAGTTACCTACCAACAAGGTTTTCCGTGTTAATCTTGCACCTTGTTAACATCTTAACTAAGGCAACAGATTCAGGCCTCCTGTTCCAGTAAAGCTATTTAACTTTCACAACCTGTTTTCCCTTTCCTCATCATAAGCCCATGTCCTTCACATCACCTGAAGTTCTAACCATCATTAATGTAATTACTCAAAAAAAATTACCGTGCCCATAAGAGGTCTTTACAGTTATTCATAAGCAAGTTAGCCAGAAGACAGAGTGGAAGCAAACAGCCAAATTTGTCACTAACTCCTGGGCTGACCTTGGGGAAATTGCAAAATAACAAGAAGTCCCCTCAGACCTGTGCTGGCTCAGAATTTATTTTTAATATTAAGATTGCTCTGAGTGGGGTTCGGACCAGACGATGGCACCAGTCCAGTCCAGTATTGATTCCATACTGTACTGTTTAGTGCTTTTCAAGTTCGTTAAAACTTTCATAGCTCACTCACAATACTCCTTTCAATAAAGCAAGCAAAACCGACTTATCCAAAGCATCACAATAAATTTACAGTAGAGGTGGAAGACGTGTTCTGAGACCTAGAACCTTCAAGCTCTTGTTGCAGATGTATTTCTTCCTTCTCACTTTGCTTTGCTTTGTGCTTTGCTATAGTACCTCCACCTTCATTCTAAATTTTGTCATCTGAAGCTACGGGTTTGTGGTATTTGAGTGCATTTGCAAAGCACTTAACAAGTGAAATGTAACTGCTAGAAGTGATTTCGTAATTTTAAAATATCTATTACAATTTTTATATATAGCATTTTTCATTTGTCTTTATTCCTGTAAATATTTACCGCAAAATATTGAGCAAGAATGCTAAATCCAAGATGTTACACTGCGATCTCTACACAACACATAGAAGAAACTAGGAACAGCACAAATACTGAAAAAAAGTGTTTCCATCTGTGATTCAAAACAAACTTTATCCACAAATAACAACTATACAGACCTCCGCACCCTCCCAGATCATTATATGGATATCAAATTTGACTCTAGTTCTGTATTTCCAGTCCTCTGGGACAAAGCAAGAACATCTGCCTTTCTTTCAGCTGCCAGCCTAACAGTAAGTTTTAAGATAAATCACCCCTCTATGAATAATAATTACCGCTTTCTCAGTTAGGTTTGTGATTATTAAGTCATTATTCGTTTATTTTCACTGATGACTACTCTGTTTTCCCTTCTTGTGTTTAGTCACCCAACTCTGGAGAAAAATGAAACTTCATCAGATAATTTGCAAATGTTGGTTAGAACTGAGTAGTCAAGAGAGAGATTTGTATTTTAAAATATCTAGCTGAATAGGTACACGGATCAAAGGATATTCTGCGATGGAGTTTCATGTGCACAGAGCCAACCTTGGATTATAAAGCATTCCAGCAGTGGAAAATCTTAAGTTTGGTACACTGAAATCCAGGGAGAAGAGCATTGGTCGTAAGACACAATTTGTAATGAAGATCACATAAAGAAAGTTGGGATAGGGATGAGAGAGATTCCACTTCCTTAGCAAATTATTTCCCCTCTCTTTTTGGGAACAGAGGATCTGAGTCTGCAGTTCTCATAGCAATCAAGGCCATCTGTCCACCAGTCATTCCAATCACCAACACTACAGAAAACTACCCGCATTCCTCACCGGGTTTGTCTTCTGTCAGACCGGTGTGATAAATCAGTGCAGGGAAGTCTGGCAAGAGGCAAAGTTGGAACAACTTAGGTAGTAAAAGTGCGCAAAGTAATCGAGGAAATAATCTGGAGGGGAGAAAAACGTTTTCAGAAAGATCAACTCGTTAATTTGACTTACCTGGCAGCTCTACAAACACTAGGCCAAAAACCAGGAGGGGAATGCACAGATCCTCCCTTGTAGCAGCCCTCATCCTAGGTCAATTAAAAGTCCTGCTCAAACAACACTTGAGGAAGGAGAACGAAGGCAGTGGGTTGGAGGATCAGGACACTAGGAATTTGGCATCCCAACTGGAGTTCCTCTGAACCTTAATGCTGAGCTGGGCTTGGAATAAACTGAGCATAAATTTGTTGATGCTCTACCTGTTATTAAAAATAAAACCTGCTCCTAGAGGAGGTCTCTTGGAATTCCAGAATAAGCAAGGTGTTTGGGCAGAAATACTGCTGGGATGCTGAGGAGGATATTTGGAAGACTTCAAGTTCAGAAGGACACGAGCCTAATGCCACCCCATTGCCAAGCCAGTGGCAGCTAAAGGGACTAACGAAAAAAGGATCTGTGAAACAGCCAAATTACAAGTGGAAGGACTACTCTGACACACTGCTGTGTAAATAAAAATACTGGAAGTAATTCAGTGTAAAAAAAAACCCATTTGCTTTGCTTATTAATCAGGGATATTGCCAGAACAAAAATATAGTCCCATAGTTTTAGCTTAATTTCAAAACTGGTGTGAAAGTCACACGTTATTAAATCCTGAATAGGAGACACTGTTCTGACCAATCATTCTCTAAGCCTTATTCACCACCATTCATTCCTAGTACATTTGAAGCCAGTATCATAAATGAGTCATTCACTGGTTAAACCGGGAGACTGTGAGACTGAGCTTCCCACTACATTACTGTCTTATTTTGTAGCCCGAGGCAAAGTAATGATCTTTTCTCAGTCTGTCTATATGTAATATGCACATTATGCTCCTCACAGGGATATGATTCGCTCACTGATGATAAGAAACATTTCAGTGTTCTCAGAAAAATAGCATCATAAATTCACAAGAGGTAAGCAACAGAGTCAAAACAGCTGCCTTCTCATACCAGTGCGGCTGGATGATTTAAAAGTTACAACAAACTTTTTAACTAGAGATATACCATTCTCCAGTATCAAGCTCTCCAAGGTTTGTGGGGTTTGGTTGGTTTTGTTTTGTTTTGTTTTTAAATACAAAAATGAGCTTCCCAAGTCAGCTTGCAGCCTTGTACACATAACGTTGGCCAGAAGAAAAAAGCCAAGAGTTCATCCTACCCTCAGAGAAAGATACTCATTTCACTGCTTCAGGATCTCTAATCTGGAGCCAGAAGAGATGAGATCTTCCACGCCATCCCAAAAACCCTCAGAGGGAACCGGAACGGCAAGACTCGAGCGCTGTCAGATCAGGAGGACAACACGAGGCAAGAAAAACGAAGGAGATGCTGGAGAGTGTTTTAGCACAAGCTGAGCTGGAAAGCTGGCGTGGGAGAAGTTCAGGGAAGGGACCAGATGAAATGGTGAAGATTTGCTTCTGCCGTTAGGCAGAGGTGCTCGTTTATTTTATTAAAACACCACTGGAGCCTTGGCCAGCAAATGCAGTTGCCAAGATGCCTCTTCAGATAGACACAGTACGGAAGAGGAGCAGAATTTTGCAACATTTTCTTCTGGGAACTGGTGAGAAACACGAGCTATTAAAAAGGCTATCTGCGTATGTAGTTGTGTTTCTAGCTCGTATTTCACTTTGTTCTAAAATGCAATGCATGATGTCCAAATTAGACATCTTCATAGGCTTTGGCTCCCCAAGAACATACCTACACCTCCATGTTTTTAAAAATCAGTTGGCATTATGCATCGTACAGTTCCCAGACTCAGAGTCATTAGGTGAAAAGACAAAATTATTCTTTCATCTTCAACTTTTACTCTCAAGGAACAGGCTGATTATTTATAAGCCACACGCACTGGTGGAGGTGTTCCCTTCAAAACATTCGAGGAATGTTTTGGAAGGACTTTTTTTGGCCTACTGTAACACAATTTGGCAGAAACGTGGTTTTCCCTGATGAAATCTTGGCTTATTTATCTATGTTTATATTGAACCCATCAAAGAAAACTTCCGTGAATTAAGAAAGCAAATATATTTTTCTATGTAGTTACTTAGACCCCTGTACAGAACAAGCCTGTAGGTGTATTTATGCAGCAAACAAATTATATATGTGGGCAGGCAATAGTAACAGTACCTTTTATCACATCTTATCTACATTTCCAGCATGTCAACTGCACCCAAGTCAGAATTTTGAGGAAGATTTTACACTGAGACCTAGTCATTTAATTGACTGCAAGAACAACAAAGTTAATTTCCAGAAATGTTTTACCCTTAAGGATCCCAATTTAGGATTTTGTTAACATAAATTCCACTGGATCCCAAATGCTGAAATGCTATATAGAAAGAGAAGCAGTCAGTCAAGGCCACCTACAGAGCTTAATTCCCTATATATCTTGAACAGCCACAACCACAAGCAGGAAACCACAGCAAAAATGTGTCTTGGGACTTTCAGAGATTCATGAGAGCTTTAAACAGACAATAAAACAAGTCAGTAGTTACACTTGCCATCCACTACCAGCAAGTCACTAGTTACACATAAAATAAATCCACTTAACAAACAGGACTGGAATCACAAGTCATCCTGGCTTTGTATTGCAGAGACAGCATTAGCATCGACAAGACTCCCAAGTTGAGCAAATTTAAAGGACAGGACAATTAAAATGTTAGCCACTGCCTGAAGCTTTATTTGCAAATTGTTCTCAACATTGCTACCATAAAACAACTTCTGCCTCAGACAGAACGAAACACTGAGACACAGGACTTTGTTTTAATTTGAACTGGATCTACAGCACAGGCTCTGCATATAGAATAAACTAAAGTCGTGGATTAGCTCAAGTGGATAAACTGAACCCTCCAGATACTGCCCCGTACCAGCCAGAAAAGTGCAGTTGACACGGTGAAATTCTCCCATGTACGTACAGTTTTGCACAGGTCTCCATACGTCTCTTAAAGAGACTCAGTCTTTCTCTAATAACAACCCTTGATACTTCAGTTGTTGTGCGGAGATTTAAGATGAGATTCCTAAGCCAAAACTTCAGCTGCGTCAGGAATTGTTAATCCTTTCGTGAAGTAACCAGAAGCCAAATCCATTTTGTGATGATAGACTGCAAATAAAAGGACTTGCAGGGCCATCAAATGTACCAGTGGCACCACTACAAAAATGTACGACGTCAGAACTACGTCACGTTTCCATCATTCATAAAATTTGCCAAGCTTCAAATTAGAGGCAATCACACAATAAATCTCAAAACACAAGAGACTAAGATGATAAAAATTCCCCTTGGTTAACAAACAAATTAAGAAAATAACACGCAAGCCTCAGATACAGCAGAAAGCAGAACAGATAGTCACTCTCACAAAAAAAAAAAAATCAGAGAACAGTAATTACAGGCAAGTATTTTTGTCTTCCCTACAGATACAGATTTGACATTTCCACTCTCTCATAGAAACTGTTTATTTAAAGTGAAAATATGAAACTCATAAAAGGCAACTGTCAATTGCTGCATGTTCATTGAATCTATGTCAACAAAGGCTGGCATGTCTACTTTTCAATTATTTTTAACCTATCTGTGCACACAGAAGAGATTCAGGGGAGAATTTAATGAAAACAAAGTGGTTTAGTAAGTGACTCGCATTGAATTTTACAAATTTATAGCAAAATTGAATGTCAACAGATCCCAAAATTGAAGTCTTCAACTTCATCCAATGCATGTTGAAGTGGTAGCATTAGCCCATTAGATTCCAAAAGAGTTGCCTTGTTCTTACTTACCAAAGCCACTAATAGTAAAAAAAAAAAACAAACAAAATAAAACACCTTTGTTTCTCCCCGAAACACTTAGCTAATAAAGCAAATTAGGTAGTATGTGAACAGCTAACTGTGAAAAATAGCAACTAGAAAAAAAAAATAGTGACTGAAAAATTGCAACAAAGACACCACCATTAAAGTAATTGAAGTTGGTCTAAGCCCAAATAAGAATTAAATAGTCTAAGAAAGAGAGGATGCAGCACAGCTAGAAGACCTATGTGGGATTTTACAGGACAAGCGAGTATAAAAATCACCAAGATTAACGAGGGAGACTGAGGAAAACTGGAATATACCTCAGGTTTTCCACAATACTGTAGTAGATAGAACAGCAAAATCATATGCATTTTAACACAAAATATCAGCAATTGATTTAAAACTATTCTATCAGTCTGTGATCTAGAACTTTTTTTTTGCCCACAAACATCATGACTACTTCTAGAGGCTATGAAACATATAAATAACTAACTTCTTAATTTGCAATTAAAATCATGGATTATGAGTTTACATAATTTTTAATCATATTCTCTGCCGATTCCTTCTGTAGTCCAGCAGCCACAGAAAGAGACAAAAAGCATCCTGAATTCTTTCTTTTGAAAGAAATCCTTGTGCTACCATCAAAATCCCAGGAATTTCCAGTTCTCCCAATATGTTGAATCCATCAGTAATGTCAATGAAGTTTCTTTTTAATTAAGCAAGTGTGTATACGCACATCATGAAGTCAAGAACTCAGGATAAATTCCTCTGTTCTACATACTATGTCTTTCTTTTTCCAAGTCATGCATATTTGAAGAAACCAATAAAAAGAATAGAAAATACCCTGGCACAACAGGACGTGGAGTGATGAGGAGCAGATACCAGTGCAGGTTTGAAGAGGGAAAGCAGGGATGGTTCGAGCCCTTCGAATGGCATCAGGACAGATTTTGACAGCCCCTTCTTAGTGACTGAGTCACTTTGCTGTGAAGCAGCAGAGCCAGAAACACGAGTTCCTTTCACATAAGAGTGAGAGACGAGAGATGGTGGAACTAAGCAACATGTGTCGGTTCTGATAGGAACAAGCCATTAACGTCTTGTCTTTTCATAAAGAAATACCCTCCCTTTCTCTGGCATTCCCTTTAGCCAATGCCCATTTACCTAAATCCCACTCAATTACAAAACAAAATATCTCTTCAGTTTCCCCAGTTCTTTTTTTGACAATCTTTCAACTTTTGGTTTATTTATGTACGGACTAAGTCAAATACTGCCGACAGAGAAAGCTTAGAAAAGATGGTGTTAAAAACTCTTTTGCATATGCAGAAAGAGTAAAATTACAGTAATTTCCTGATACGAAGGAACCTGTTTTAAAAGGTATGTGAGAATGGAGCCTCTGTGTCAGAAGAACAACCTCCAGCAGCAAGACCTCAAAGAAATTCTTACAGAAGTACAATTAATCTCATTATACCCTGAGAAGAATTTGTACCTGTCAGTGTATCATTTTACTCATACTTTTCCTATGCTACATAGGGTTCGGTGAATAAAAAGGGTTACACAGCAGCTTGTTATTATTAAAACACGATGACAGTGCCTGTGTCTCCCCAAGCAGCACAAAACTCCAGACTCATATCCTCTGAAAAATCTTTTCATTTTATAAGCCATCTGTCAACAGGCCATTTCTTCTCTGCCTCTCCTTTGATCATACAGCCGTAATTTTCTCAACGTGGCAATTAATCTCTTTTCCCTCTGATTTTTTATATGAAGATATTAGAAAATCCTCTGAAGCCTCCACATTGTACACTCGGCTAATATATGCAGCCTTGTATTCCTATAATTATCCCTTTTTTTTCCCCGCCTTTCTCCCTTTTACATATCATCCATCACATCCCGTTTCAATAGGACCACATGATCTTTTTGTGCTTGTGAGTACCTATCCAGTGCTCGACGAGCTGTCCTGGAGCAGATATAATCACCGCCACCCACAATTCTGTTCCTCAAATTACCAAGAGAAAACTCCAGGCTCTTTTTTTCTTCGGCAAACTACATGTTGATATTATGTCTTGTGCTCGTGCAGTACGCTGCTAAGAAAATGAATGGTGTAGATGTCAGGCAGAATAGCGCGTAGTTAAAATTCTTCACTATTTCAGCAGATTGCCTTTTGCTTGCATTAGGTCTTATCCCTTTTCATTAAAAAAAAAAAACTTTCCTAGAGTGAATCTTTTGATGAATAGGTGTCGAGACAATCTTTGGGAAAATAAAACCATTCACTTAAGGAGAAGTAGAACATTTAATGTGATTGGATACATCATCCTTCCCCGAGTATTCATTTCACGCACAAAATCCTTTTGATGCTTTATACGTTTCGTGTCACAATAAAGAAATCTTATTACTGAAGAACGATAAGAGAGTAAACAGCAGCTGTGTGATAGCACTGATGTAGCAGAACATATCCCCGCGAGGATTCTTGACCTTTCAGCCTCGATTTTCAATGCTGCAGCTAAAAATATCTTTTCTCCACTGACAAACATTACGGCTACATGCTGCAGAATAGCAATGAGGAGCTTTATGCTCTAATGGCTTTACTATAAATAGAATCTCTTCGATGCTAAAAGCTCTTCATTAAAAGGATTAGTGACTACAACACACAACAGGAACAACCGATACCAAACCTCGGGCGTTGTAGCACAAACTGATTTTAAACGTACTAGATTTAAGATTTCCAAAGTAACTGCATGATTTGGCGAGTAAAGCAGAATGGAAAAGAACTGTCTCCACCCTGTGCCACATTTCGGAGAGCTGTCTTTGACATAAAATTAATAGTTTGAGGAATCGGCTTCCTCGTAGTCTCATTTTCTCCAGTTCAACGCCAAATTGACTGTATAACGCGATGTCAAAACGAAGTACAAAGTCACAACAAAACTGATGTCAGTGCTTGAGCATAAAAAACGATCAGTTATATCTGCTAGAGCAGAAAAACTTTCTTCCCTGCCCGGCTTAAGATAGGGATGCAAAGACAGGGATGCTGCTGTTCTGCACCACTCGGCTACATGGCGGTCAGAGTCACTCTCGGTGGCTGAAGTAGGAGGGTGACAAAGGCAGGGATGATGAGGGGACAAGCATTTCAGGATAAACATTTAACAACGCCAGCGTTAGGAGGTTACTTTGAGACGCGTTGGTAAATGCACCGTCAGATTGATGTCTCACAGATACTATGCCATGGGAAAAAGAGATAAGATGTAAATTAAAGGAGAAATAAGGCACGTTTTAAGTGATGAGTTATCCTAACATAGCGACGGTGCAAGACTGACTAGGAAGTGAGAAACTTTGAGGAAGAAGACAAATATTACCTGCCAAACACGAGATAAAATGACCATCTACCAATATTAGAAATAATAAGCTCGTTGACTACCCCGTTAACAAAAACGTGTCTGAAGCATTCGAAGATTCCCTGATAAAAACAGGGGTGTATGTGCAGTCAATCAGTGAAATGCAATCCCCTCCAAGACTAATCGTGTTTGAAGACACACAGTAACTCTGCTCATCCACTGTGAAACCATTTCATTTTCAGATGCAGTTTACTTGATCCCATCTTAGCCTGGACTACCGAGCTCAATGAACCATGCCCACAATTAGCAGTGCTTACAATTAGCCTTATATATGGGTTAGTATGCCTTCTACACCTGGGCCCACAGAAGCAAGACTTCAGGCTCTAACAGAAGGGTATTTCTTGCAGCACCTTGGTATATATGTGAAAATGTTATTCCAAGATGCCCTGAAACACACCACCCCCCAAAAAAAACCCAAAATAGTGATCAGAGACTATGTACTGTAAGACTAGAGGGTATATGAAGCCTTCGAACCGTTGAGGTTGTTAAAGAAAGGATCATGTGTCTGCGGATCCATTCTTTGTTTTTAATTTCCAAAACACAGAGCCATCAATGAATTCCACTCATGGGCCTTTGACATTTTATTTTTCTGTAGTTCTGCAATTACGTTTTTGCTTCAGCATTTTTAACTTGAATTAAAGCAGGTGTGGTAAGGTAATTCTTTTTTTCTTTCCAATAAAAGGCATAGTTTTGATTCGTTGGAACTAATAGCACATTTAACTATATTATGTTTTTTCCTCTCTTACATGTGTTTATTGTTAGAGAACAGACATTTTATCAAACATAAACCAAATTTAGATTACCGAAATAACTAAGGATGGCTTTTTCCCCTCCGACATTTAGACAAACGGTAAATTTTGATTCTCTGCAAAAATTGCTAATATGCAAAACTACACACTTTTTTTCCATTTTAAATGAGAGGATTTGCTACTAACATACCATATGCTGTGTGGTATGTTTAACAGAATGTTACACTTCTAATTGCATACCAATCAAGGGCTTATATTTTCCAACAATTAGCAGGGTAAAGCATAAATTTCCTGATGTCGTCGGTGCTTTCAGGCATTCAACAGAGCCTACAATATTTTAATCCACACATCTTCCAAATCACAAACACAATTTGGCTTCAGTAAGAGACCTCCACACACGGGAGACTGGAAAGGAGAGGATGGGGAGAGAGGAGAACAAAAGATGCGTTTTCACTGACAGCACCATCCTTTTAACTTCCCGGGATTTCCCATCAAAGTTCTAAGATATTCAACGCCAGAAATGGGATAGAGATCTCATGGTGGAGTTTTATGGGTGGGCTGGGGTTTGGGTTTTTGGGGGTGGTGGTTGTAATCCACATCTATCTATTCATTGTGCCTTGATCTTCCATAACGCGGTTTCTCTGCTAACAGGGGTTGAAAGGAAGAAATACACAGGTATTTCTGACATCTTAAGGATCTTATACAATGAGCTTATTGAACATTTGAAATCACACAGTTTCACAGGTAAGCCCAAGATACTAAATATTCTATATTCTTGCCATTTATAACTACTTTGAATGGGCTATGGGAATGGAGAAATCAGGAAACAGCTCTATAGGTAGATCTTGGAAATTTCCACTTTCTAAGACAGTAGAAAGTATCCAATCCCAATCTTCATCATACAGGTCTGGAAACTTCCAAAGATATTTTATGCTGACATTAGCTTACTTTTTATCTATTAACTTACTTGCTGATATTCAAATTTCACGAACAAGTGATGAGTCTTCCCATCATATCATTTATTATTTATGATGGAACAGGAGTGAGCTACTCCATGAATAACAAGATGACTCAGATTCATTTCAATCCCTGTGTCAAAATAGAAAGAATTCTAAATGACTTTTCACCTAGAGATTATGACATACTAGTATAATTTTACTGAACAAAATATTTACTTGTGTTTATTTCAGTGTTTGCAAACTTTAAGAAATTCACTTTGCCATCAGAAGTAACGACCATTAAAGACTGTCTAATCACTGCTAATAGTTTTAATTTGCCATTAATTGCCAGATACCACGTATTCAGATTCAATTGCTAGTGAAACGCTCAGGGCAGTTCCACCTTAGCACTGAAAATATTTGAACCCACACGTATATGTCCTGTTTCTCCAGTGTCATCTCAGAGCTCAGTAAAGCCCTTCACAAAGCCTCCTCTCTAGATTTTAGCAGGCCAGGAGTTATCACTACAGAATTTCCGTTTAAAGCTTCTTCCCAAAGGTAGTTCAGAGACTTTATTACTGCAAGTTTGGGTATAAATAGCACTATCCAACAGCACTACCCAACAATATCCAAAGGCTGGTGTACAGGGAATATGCATATGCTGGGGACTTGACAGTGATAGCTTAACGGTTGGACTCAATCATAGAATCTTCATAGAATGAGAGAATAGTTNATCACAACAGGCCCTGCCAAAAAGTCTGTCCCCATCTTTCTTACAGGCCCTTTTAAGCACTGAAAGGCCACAATAAGGTCTCCCTGGAGCCTTCTCTTCTCCAGGCTGAACAACCCCAAACTGATGATCTTAAAGGTCTTTTCCAACCAAAATGATTCAATAATTCTATGATTCAATGTTGTTAGTATGAACTTCCAAGAAAAATGAAAATAACTGAACAATCATGGGTCACGTTTGGAATCTGTGCAACTGAGAAACGTCCATTATCCCATAAAGAATATTAATAAAGTGAGTTTCTAATTAGGATCGTAAACCATATAATGTGAGATAAGTGAAGGCACAGACAACCTGCTTCAAAATTTCAAAGGAGCAACATTCTAGTCTGTATCTACCGACAATAAGATCTGAATAAAATGTAGTTCCTGGGCTAAATGAAATCTCCGTTTCTTTGCAATGCTTTGGTCCCTTCATCTTTAAATTTATACATGTAACAATTTTCTGCTGAGTTCATACCATCGAGTTATTCAGGTTAATTTAACTAAAGCTTTTCTGATTATTATGGTACGATGTATGGCAAACAAACAGCTCCACAGACAGAAGCTCCAGCTGAAACACAGAGGTAACCACCATCTCTGGTATTTTACATAAATGAGGTAACGCTCCTGGATTATGACCAAGTTGACAGCACCAGCACAATACAAAAGATATTTTAGAAGAGGACAAGAAGGATTTGATGTTACACAGTACGTCAGAGTCGTTCTTAATCTCACACAACAAATTGCTTAAGAAACAATTTATTGCAAGAACGGAAGAAAACCTGTGAAGGTTAGTTCTTATGATGATCAAGTAGCTGGATTTTTTTAACTCTCTCAAAATAGCAGATGGATTTCATTGTCTGCCACTGTGCCTTTTGAAGAACAGCTTCAAGACTATCACTGCCAGTCTCTGTCACAAGCTGTCTCCCCTGTCAGGCACGTGTCACCTCATGTCACAGTCCTGGTTCGTCTCTGCTCATTTTCACTTGACTGAATTACGCACAGATTTCTGAACAGACCTCCTCTACCAAAACTACGCACTGCGACAGCTAGAAAGCCAAAACAGTTTCTCACAAGCAAACAATCCTGTATTGTCTCAATTTCATCCCTTGCCATGTGTCATCCTAGCATATTTTTTTTAGCTCTGTGTAGTATCTATCGCTTTTGCAGAGATTTCTGAGTATCACCGGCTCCAGGGAACTGCATGGACTACACTACAACAACCTCAAAAGACAATAATCGAAAGGGAATATCCAGATATTGAAGTAACGATCTTCGGTGGGTTTACGTTGGGCTGTCGGCAGGTGGCCACCCAGCTGCTCACTCACTCCCCTCCACAACAGGACAGGGGGAGGAAAGAGGATAAAAGAGCTCATGGGTCAAGATAACGACAAGGTGGTCACTTACCAGTCACCATCACAGGCAAAACAGACTCAACTTGGGTAACATTCAACTTATTGCTCATTAAAACAGACTCAGCCGGTAACAGAGGCAACACCAACCTGCGGCAAAAACTGTAATCATTGTGTATTGAAAACTAACCTAAACTTGACATTCACCTGCGTATCCTAAAAAGTGTTGAATTTCCAGCTAGCAGCACCAAAGGATACTACAAGAAAAACATCTTTTATTCCACATTCATAAGGGCAATATAAGTCACCTGGATAGACAAATGTCACTTTGTCACTCGGAATACGGGCCTAGATAATAGGAAAAGAAGCTGGTATATATATGACCATTTAGTGATTGAGCTGCAGGCATCAATCCAATTCTTACCAGGCAGTGACAGAGGTGCAGGGTTCACAGCCGCAAATGGGCAGTTTTCTCAGCATCAGGGCAAATGACAGCAGGAAGGAGCCTTTTCTTCAGAAAATATGCTCTCTAGCAACATCATCAGCACAGCCAGGGGAATGTCACAGATCTGGGAATACGACGTCACTCCAGCTGTTCGGAGAAATGACTCCCAAAGTCATGTGGAGCATCTTCCTTGCTGTTTGCTAAGAAAGACTTTTAAGTGATGAAAAACCCCAACACAGGGATTTCACATCCACGGACAAACTGTACTGCTCTTGAAATATAGATGCTTCTTCATAATATTATATCAGAAATAAGGCCTGATAGTGCTTTACTACACTATTGGTCATGATGCTGAGTTGCTGAAACCTGAAATGTAATAAACCCCAACTTCTGAAACTTTTGGTGGTTTAATAATTTTGTATTTACTCAGAGTGATTACATTATTATCCACCTTAAACACTCAAGATCCTGCTATGAGAGGCAGGAACAAATTGCTAACTACTGCATTGTGGCCAGATACCAACAAAATTCACAGTAATCTTAGTACATAAATTTTGAAATGAGCCAGAAGCTTTAAAAACCTGGATTTACTACATCATTGCCAGTTTGAAAGCAATGTTTGTGAGAGAGGCAATATTGGGTTCAATAGTCTACATCATGTTCTCTGAAATACTAAATATTCACTATAATTTTGGTGATTAATAAAGGACAACTGATAGTCTTGAAAATGAAAGCAGAGATCTACTTTACTAAGGTAGAGATCGTTAAGGACTAGTGTCAGGACTAATGCTACTGAAGATCTGATCTTGTCGTCCAGATCTACGAAAACATAAAACACACTGGACAACAGATGCAGAAAGAGGCTACTGAGATAATTGTGAGGTGGGCAACAAAAGACAGCCCTATTGATCATGGGGACTAGGAGAGGTCGTCCTGACTGCTCTCTTGAAATGCACAAAGAGAGAAAAAAAAAGATTAAAAAAAGGCAAACATCAGAGACAGAGAAAAGCTGTTTAAACTAAAGAACAATATTGACACGAGAACAAAATGGCTGGAAATGAGTCACAAATAAACTTGATCTTGAAATTCTTGTTCACAGAAAGGTTCTCAGACAGAGCTCAATAAGTTTACAAAAGGCTCTCCAAACAAAACTATATTGAGACACTTTCTGCGATCTACTTCTGAATTAAATAACGTAAAGATGCATATTTCATGTTGTGAGATTAATTTTTAAAAATATGTGGACAATACAGATCACTATCTATTAAGCACCCATAAACAGAAATAATTGTCTTCAAATCCAGCCTATCTGTTTAACAAAACCAGTTCATAAATAGCGAATAGTAAGCACACTGCTGATTAATACCTTCATTAGGAACAGATGTTCAGAAACTCACTGGTTGCTCCAGCAAGATATACAAAATTATAGTCACTAGGAAACCAGAAGAGGTCATTTTGCTTCTAACGGGCAAAGTTCAGGGTGTTCACTCCAACTGACAGCTGCTACTGATCTTATTTTCATCCAAATCTCAAAAGTTACATTTGGTTTCTCACTCATTTTTCTTTTTCTTAGTTCACTGCCACTATTTGACAATTTCATCAGTGAGAAAAACCTGTATGTTTTGGGGGTTTTTTTTATTTTTACAAGTGAAGCACATATGGGGAAAAACTGCGATAGTAAAGCGAGAGGAGATGTAGTTATCGGAGTTAAATGCCATGAAGGAACACACCAGTGGGGAGATCCATCCCCGTGGGGTCAGTTCCCACTTTGGGGGGTTTACACATGGGCCTAAACTTCTAGGCAGAATGAAGGATCTACAAAAATACCTCACTCCAAACAAGGGCTCTGAATCCAAGTGGCCTAATTTATAGATGCAAAGTCACGTTTTAGACAGTCTAAGCTCTGACTAAGGCAAAGTCCAAGCCAGATCCGAGCTGCTGATCCCCCCGCTCCGCAGAGCTCCAAGTGGAGTCTGGAGCTTGGGTGCAGCATAAAACCAGCTCTGAGCTTTCACATCCCACTAAAACAAATTTATAAATGCTCCCACAGCTGGCAGTGCTGTTGGGAGACTTCCAACCAGAACCATTCGATGCTGGTGGCACCTGTTTCTCCTCTTAAGTTTCTGATATATGGTCTCCAGCACTTTTAATATTTGGGTTTTTTTCCTTTAGCTTGAACAACCTAACTCCATCATTCACTCAGATAACTGACAGTTGACTGTTTATCAAAGCACAGAAATGTAATTATCCCTTAACACTTCTTTTAATTATTGAGGACTGCTGCTGCTGCTGACGCCTTTTTTTCTTTCCTGAAGTTTTCACATGAGGCAACCAATTATTTCTCTGTGTAATTCCAGACACTGCTGAGACATTTTATCCTTTCTATATACTCCTAAAGTTTTTAATTAAGATTCTTCCTTATTTAATCTCTTGTGTCTGGCCTTGATATAAAAGTTCTGTAACAGCTCTGTACATGTGTGATATTATTGAGCCACAACTTTATATGATACTGTACAAAATGTAATGAGTAATAGAAAACAACTTGAGCATCTTTTGATGAAAGCCCTTTCGTACAAAGCCATCCTACAGAACACATTTGCTCAGCTCCTCTTTCATATCCTAAGAGGCAAAAAAAATAGCCCTTCTCCTGTAACTTTTTCTGATGTATCCATAGGTAAGCAGAAATGTTATTAAAGTGAGCCTGAATTTCTGCTTAATAAGGAAAGAGATACTAAAATAGAAGTATAAGTTCGCTACTGAGTATACAGCATCAATAAACACGCAGAATCAGAGCGCAGAAATGATTTTCTGTTTGACTGGCTTCCTTTGCAAAATCAAATCAGTTAACGATTCAAATCAATCAAATGAAATTAACCTCTTTTTGGTCTAAAACTGTACCACCTTTATTTTCAAAAAAATAATTTATGATTGAATAATACAGAGGCCTGTGACACAAAATCAGAAGAAAAGTAAAATCAAGTTCTGACATGGTTTGACCAAAGAGAAAAGGGATAGGCTAAGAAAAGTCACAAAATGGAGACAAGAAAATCTCTTATGCTAAAAACCAAACAATTAGCTGCCAATTTTGAGAAAGAGAAACTAAAAGGGAGAAAAGGAGAGAAAATGAAAGAGAATATCTCAATCAAAGCTTATGTTTCCTCCTACAAATCTGTTCTGGTCTGTACTTATACTGTTGAGGTTTTGACAGTTGGAAGCTATTAATTTCAGTATTATAAGGCTTATTGAGATGGATTTATGTTCTTTACAGTTGTTAATTCACTTCTGCTTCCTTGATGAACTAAAGGACCATTTCAGAACGAACACTGAAAATTAAACCAACTTCCCTGCCCTCAAAACCTCTGTTTGCCAGAGAACTTCTACTGATGACAGGTCACACTGGCCTTAACTGGTGAGTCAAAACACATCATGGTGGGGGAAGAACACGTACAAATACTTGGAAAATTTTGCTTTTAGTAAAATACAAACCTTTCCATTTCACTTATTTAAGCACAAACCTTAAACTACAACAGAGTACACTTGCACTTTTACCAAGAAGTAATGGTCCACTCAAGCAACACACTTTATTAGCAAAAAGGAGTCTGATCCAAAGTATAGCGTAGCCAGTGAAAATACTGCTTTCATTTACCACATTCATGGCACTCAGCTCCAACCATATGCATTATTTTTTCAAGTGAAATGAAACAAAAGCTGTAAAATGTCAGCGGTCATATAAGGAAAGCTCAGCGTATGCTTTCTGGAATAAGATCTCCCTTCTTGCTTACTGCCCAAAAACAATTACACATTGAACCTGTTCTACACAGGCTATTCAGAATATTCCTCCACTACAATTAGCATATCTTCCATTTCTCATTCTTTACACACTTTACTGTACAATTCATTTAATTGCCGGGTAATTAAAATCCTGCCTGATCAAAGCCTCTTTCTTGTCTCTCTTGTTAATACATACATCTTCTGATCTTTTTTCCCTTTTATCTTTTTTTTTTAATTGTCCACAAGCTGAATCATATTTTTCTAAATTTTTATTCAGACGGTATCTTCTGTGTCCATCAAAATTATAGAAATCTATTTCTCTGCAGATTCAGTGATACTTTTCACCAATTGCTTTTCAAGACTACTTTTTTGTCTTTTCCATCTTCTTTACAATTATCTTCGCATCTCTTTTTAAAAGTCTAATCCATTTTCATAATTATTTTGATAGCTTTTCATTTTTCAGTTTGGATGTTCAATTAATCTATTATTCAATTTACTCTAACAATACGTAGAAAATTAAGTACCTTGCAAAACTGTGTAACAATTTATCATCATTATGGTGCTCCTCAATCACCTGTTATGGCTTAACTGAAATATTTTAAATTGTATTCCTATAAAGAAGTAAACTATGCATAGTGTTTGGGGTTGGTTTTTGCTTTGAAAATACAGTGGTTTTCTTAATGAAATATTGAAAACAAAGTCACTCACTGAACATAACAAAATGCGTTAGGCACATGCATCTGAATCAAGCTTGAATTGGTTAATTCTTCTGCTACCACAATGTCTTGTTTCTTTTACTCCTTCTCATATCCAATTAAACATCATTATCTTGTACTTTCTTCTCCGCCAGTATTTCTGCTGTAACGTTGTGTTGAAAATCTTAATGGTCTTTAAAAAATACAGACTGTGTTTATTAACAGATCGTTTCTATTCAGTGTGCTCTTATGCCAAAAGTTGCCCTACTTAGCAATTTTTTCCTCTCCTTGAGATTTTGGATTCCTAGAGATCAGTCAGCTCTTGATTTTGCTAATTTAAAGAAATCAGTCTCAGAAAAAGTGCAGTTCAAAGCAAGCAAGAGGGTATTAAGACGTTTTAAATAGTGAACACAGAACTCACCTGCCAAATTTACTCAACTTTGAGAATTGATCTAATTTTACTCAGTCTAGTATCTCCATAGTATAAACCTAAGAATAAGTCTTCATTCCTTGATCACCTCCAAAACTAAAATACGGTAAGTTTAGGTGGGACATTAGGATGAAATTCTTTACAACAAGGGTGGTGAGACAGTGGAACATGTTGCCTGGAAAACTTGTGTTCAAGGTCAGGTTGGATGGGGCTTAGAGCAACCTGGCCTAGTGTCCTAGATGTCCCTGCCCATGGCAGAGGGGTTAGGCTAGATGATCTTAAAAGGTCTCATTCGACCCAAACCACCCTATGATTCTGTGCCTGATCTCTTTTTGGAAAGATGGTGGTGCTTATCTTCAAGACATCAGCATATTTCATCAGTTTATTCCTCCTCCTCCTATCTACTTTCATTTTTTTTTTTCATAAGCAAAAATCCCTAATGACTCACACTGGTGAAATTGGTCCTAGACAACTCTGTTAGTATTTATTATTCCACTTTCCCTCCTGCCTTTTCTCGCTGTTTTGTTAGAAATGCTGGACCTGCAGCTTCAGCTGCCGGTTCTTTCAGAAAACAGAGATATGAAGTAACCACTGACACTCCACCCAACCCGTCTCAAGCGATCTGTCTTTACATAAGAGGTTTCATTTATTTATTTCCACTTCAGGGTGCTCTCTTTATTCTTAACACCTTTCTTTTGAAATCACTACTGCTCCGGTTACGTCCGAAATCCTTTCTCTACAAACTTTTCCTCTCTAGTTTAGAGGAACGAAAGCTTTGGCAGGAATTAGAAACAACAGCCAATTCAAAACATATCACACAATGGCATGTCGTTTTGACATGCGAGAACATTATTTGTGTGCCAGATGCCCTAGATTTATCGAGTTTGTCCATTTTTTCAACGTACTAACCCAGTCCCTTAACACTTCCCTGTAACTAAAGCATGTTGCTTGTTTGACATTGCCAAAATATCCTCCAAAACAGCCTGCACACAAGCTGTTAAGATACAAAAGTGTTCCCACCTCTCTCGCATCTTAAAAATAAAAACGAAAAACATGACAATTTTTATAAATGGATGAGAAAGGTTGGTTACCTAGTAAAATCCATTTACCACCAGATTGTTCCTCGATTTCGGTCTTCCTACGAATCAGATTGTGATTCTCTACTCTTTGAGATTTTCTGGCTAACACTCTTGGTCTCATCTTTCTAATGATAATAATGGCCAGTTTACTGTAATTCTCAAAATATATATCATTAAAGAATATTTTAGTTTGATAAATTAACAGAATAACATTCATAAATTTTTTGAAAGGCAGATCTTCATATACCCTGCTGATCTTTCCATATTTCCCAGACTATACCTATATTTCTACATGTTCCTGTGGAGCGTCTATGAAAGGGTTATTAAAAGAGTTCCCCATTAAAACTATTCTTTGAACAAACATCCAGGACAACCTTGGAATTTCAAATATGTGGCAAGAGCAATATCGTAGGACTGCCCCAACTAAATCAAAACTGTTACCAATGATCATGTCTGCAGAGATCTGGCTCTTTTTAACCAGGTCCTTGGGGACAGCAACCTGTCAAGGTGTCAAGACAGCATCCAAAACATGGGCTTATACATGTATCATTTCCTCATCTATCCACTGACAAATACTTTAAAATATTTTCCTCTGTATTCAGGATGCGGTGACCTGACACTGCTGCGATGCCTAAGAGTTAACCACATAAATCGTGGAAAGATTTAATTAAAGTCTAAGGCCAGTCTGGAAAAAGTAAAATAAAATGGGTGAACAGTTTCAGTAATTAGTTTTAAGATCCATGAAATATATAAACTGTGAAAACTGATCCTGATTTGGCGCTCTCTAAAACACAGAATGAATTATTAAGATAATTTATTTTAAAGTAATGCTTCCGTAAGATGTTTCGTGAAATTTAACCAGACAGACCTTCCAAACAAGCTGTCATGCTCATAAACCACTTCAAAATACTTTTAAATCTACCTCTCCTATTGATTCCAACTCTCTTTGAGGGACAATTCAAAGTCACCCTTAAATTTTGAGGTTTTGAGTTTTCTCTAAGTAAAATACGCCTACATCATGCGGGCAGACACACGGTTCATTGCAAACCTGCAACAAAACGTGTAGCATTTTGGTTTTACCTATAAGTAAATAAGACTATTGGTTACCAACTATCACTTTTTAAAATGATGATCTGGACAGTACACAGCAGCAGTGTTGTTAGCTTTCCCTTTAATAATATGCAACAAAAGGTATCCATGATTAACTTAAACATTACAAACTGTCTTAAAATTCATCTTTATTATGAACGAAGAAGTGAAGAACAAATGAAATGAGTGAATGAAATAAAAGAATGAATGAAAGCAAAAAGCTATTTCTAGACTTTTCCCATGCTGAAGCTTGACAGACGTATGTTTCTTGGAACGTTACTGTAAATACCATCTCTAGAGTTCATGTGTAATCACTGATTTTCAGTTATTCAGCTTCTACAGAGAAAGAAAATAATTTGCCTAATATATTAAAACATTTCGTACTTTTAGGTGTCTACAGTTCTAAACTCCTAAATCAAACTTCTCTAATAAATCTTCACTCTTTGACATTCGAGGATCATCTCGAAAAAATACCGTTACTTTGTGGCTGCAGGTAGTGAAGAAAGTTAAGCTTATTTCCCTTTATGTAGCAGAATTTAAAGAAAGTTTCTGTTGTGAAATTTGTGTACAGCATGCAAAGTGTTGGGAACCTCTCGTGTAAGAGGTAATTCACATCCGAATTTAGGAATATCCTGGGTCCAGCCTACTCTAGGTTCAATCAACAGCCTATTTTAAACTGAGACTATTTCAAGTCCAATAAAAACATTTTGTGCACAGCATTTGTACCCATGATAACTTTGCTATGAAATGCAGAAGAGTGCCATCAAACTGATCAGTGTTCGGTCTCGGAATTTTGCTTGCTTGCAAAACGTAGCAACATAAGTCAAAGAAACATTGAAAAAAATATCGCAGAGCCAGCAACTACAAACGCCTCCATTGGATCATTTTCAAATCTAACCACGGAACTTGCATGACAAACACCTCTGAAGAGCCTTGGTTCTCCTCATTTAACTTCGCAGGCTATGTTGCCTTGATTTGATGATATTAATATATTCACCTTAAAGCCACATCTATTCCTACATTTGGTTTGTTGCCCAGCAGTAAAAAGAAAATATGTCATAAATTTTAGAGGACATTGAACTTGGTGGTGTTGAGCAAGATTATGTTTTTCAATTACATGTGATTTACTAACCTCCCTAATAGACAACTCCATTTTACAGAGATGTCCTAAATCTTAAAATCAATTTTAACAACATATTAAGAACCCTCACTCTAGCCTTTGACATATTTTCTTTTTTATTATTCCTCACATTTTAATACTTTTCCCTTCCCCAGTCATTTAATTATACGAAATCACAACCGACACTGTTCACAAAAAGCCATTTTTCCCTCTATCTGACAAACTTCAGAGCTGACTTTTAACCTTCAGACCAAAACTTCAATGCCACTAACTTCTAATTCCATTCTTCGCCTAGTATTTAATGAAAAAAGACAGGATTGTCAAATTTACATGAAAAATTATTTCAATATGCTTTTATAATTTGAGAAATGTAATATTAACTCTAATATGAATTAAATATGCCAAATTTAAAAGGATTTTTGAAGTGCTGATTCTATAGATTTGAACAAGAGCTGGTCATTTTTTAAAATCGAAACCAGGTTAAATATTCATTCATGTTTTAGTGTGAGCATTTATAATGAAGTAAACCCTTCAACATAACCATCAATATAGCAAAAGCCTCGGACTACTCATAGAATCAATTTTAAAGCATAACACTAAGGCAAAATTTTCAGGCAATATATACACAGATTATATCATAATGATGGCTAGTATTAAAGGATTCACATTAAAATAAAAGATATTCTTAACACATAGAAAAGCAAAACTCAAAACAAAGCAAGGCTGCGACTACAAAGTGTTATAATTAAGAGAAAAAAAATATTACCATAATATTACAGTATTTTGATGCCAATATTTTGATGTCATCTTCTAAATGACATCAAAATATTGGACAAGGCAGGAAAAGAAAATCTGTAGACTACTGCCTTATGTCATTATTAACCCCAGCTGGCAATTAGGACCACGCAGCCACTCACTCATCCTCCCACCCAAAAAGTGACTCTTTTCCATGGCAAGTCCGGTGTGTCATCACATTATTCTCATACTACATGAAAAAAAAAAAGACAGTGCTAGCTACTAAAAAGATCCTAACTATTATGAAGAAAATTAACTTGATCTCAGCAAAACCAGCACACCTTATTAATTATACATATTAAGATTTACACTTCTCTTTTAGTAGAAATGTAAATGGTCAAAGAATTAAGATAGCTTGTACAAGGTTATCTCATTACTGGTACTCAAAGCAGACCACCACTACTAAAATAGCTGATTCTTACAAAATAGTTACGGTCAATCACTTCAAAATATCAAGAAAAATAAAAAAACAAAGGGAAAACAAAACTTGCATTAAATCACAGATTATTTGAAACACGTAACACTTTACCATGCCTGTAAGTGTTAAATAAGACACCGATTCTGGCACTGAAAGACAAATTAAACTCCAAAAGACATGACACTTTGTTGAAATACATGTGTACATGCACACACAAACTCTTGATTATCCAGACAGTCCAACAACTCCTTATTACTCTCACTCACCAAAGTGAAAAACAAAAAAACAACAATCTTTTAATCATCCTCCATCCCACACATCAATAAAACCAAAATTTGCCCGTATTGCCATGGTACGCTTTCTGGAGGGATTGCAGTAGCTTTCCACATGATGACTCCAGGCAGGGATCCGTGGTTACAACATTGTGAAAACAGTTAGCAAAGACTTAACTACTGAATATTTGAAGTTATGGTTTAATTTTCATTTTCTGTTTTCAGCTAAAATCAGGCCTTTAATCAAAATGTCCTTTTCGATAATCTCCACAGTGAACTACACCTTCTCCATGGACATACTCTTTGTGTTATACAAAATAGATAATATATGCAATAGTAACTTCAGACTGAGAAGATACTAGACATAAAAATAAAGTAGACTTCTGCAAACCACTATTTTCTGCCACCAGAACTTTCAAAAAGGACATATTGTATTTAAGTTGTGGGAAACCAAGTATTTGAGATCCCACAAGATCTCCTTTTCCCTAATTCAACGAATAAAATTAACATGTAAGCCATAATCAGTCAAGAGATTGTGCTTCAAAAGATTTTGCAGTTGTGAGGGAGAGAATATCCCAGAGTTTTGTCTGCTGGTCATACATTCTGAAAACTAAAGTAACCGGGATTCTTTAACTGAATTAAGCAACAACCTGAGAATTTATCAGCTCCATACACAATAAGATTTTAAGGTAAATTGGTGCTACATTCGTGTTTTCCAACTAGTGCATTGAAGTATCTACGAATATCACCATTTAGGAAGAATACCAGCTAGCATCCTATGACTCTAAAAACTTACTTTACTACAAAAATAGCAGAATTTGGCACTTTAAAAAGGAAAATTAAAAGAAGAAAACCAAGGAAATCACACGCATCTGATGTGAACCACTTGTTTTACTGATGAGGACCGAGGCAACCACAGCCAAAATCGGTCATACAAGCAAATACCACCAAATCCTTGAATCCTCTGAAGAAGAGAGGCCAGATAAGCACGGTTTAAGAAACGGATGATTTACGACAAACAGCTTTACCAGTTTTAACCTTCTCATCTATAATCAAAGTGCTTACAAGTTTTAATATATGAGTTCAGGATGGTCCACAGGCTTGAAAACAACCTAAGCACTTCAAAGAGTACACAAATACCAGAGATTGGGGTCATTTTAGAATGCAGACAATAGTGATGGATCCTTTCGAAGTCATCAAATGCATTAAAGTAAGGAGTATATAGTAAAATTTGCTACTGGGGACTTGTTCTGAAACTTGTAACTGATGTAAAAGTGTTGGAGATAAAACATCCCATGTTCCAAAGCCTCTGAACAAGCCTTGTTAAGAAACTCAGACAGAAGTCACATTATTAGGACTCTTCAAAATTAAATTAATTCAATATTTCATTGTTGGAACATCATTCTAAAAACAAAATTAAGAGAAATCGTTCTTCTCCATTACACAGAATAACAACTTTTTCTGTACCTAAAGAGTTAGCAATGCAAATATACCACAAAGTATATTACAATTCCATATGAAAACATTTTAGAGACATTCCTTTAAAAACACATACTGTCAGGCAAAGTGAAAATTCCAGTAGCAGCCATCTCTCATACAACATAACAAGGACCGCAAATTACAGAAAAAAGTGCGTACTCAGGTTTCATATTTATACCACTGACCAGTGATACTTAAAATAAAACAGGCATCAATTTAAGTTTATCTTCAGCTAAGTAAAATATCTAAAAGAAAATAAAATTCCTAGCAAATTCTCCGTTATCATAGATTATCAGCAAATGAAAACATTATCATTCTCATGCTGCTAAAAATTAGTTGCCAGTATATCCTCGAAAAAGATCAGCAATAGATTTTGACACTACTCACCCCACTGGAGAGGAGCCAACTGTAGATGCTCCAGGACCAGTTGATTAAGAACACCTTCCACACTTGCTTCCCCTTCACGCTTCAAGGATGGGTAAATTGGAATTAAGGAAAATTTTGTTTCGGAGAGAAGACGAGCATGTAACACGTACAACTTTTATTATTGCAAATCAAAACTGCAAGGTAGAGATTCGTTAAAGGTTAATGCTACATATTTGGTTTATTAACCCATGAATTGGCTAACAATAATAATTAGAGCAGTTGATATCTTCAGAATATAAAAACTGAATTCCACTGAGGAGTGTTAATATGAGGATGCAAAGGTAAAATGTACCTGAACCATATTAAAACACAAGGGAAAAAAAGCGTTGAAGCTGTAAAAACGCAGAACCTGTAACTACGTGGTGCAGGATCAGAATTCAAAATGACAAATTAAGAGCAACTTGAAAACAAAAAGGATAAAATTTAATCAGGCAATACAAAGCAGAACAAATATGGGCTGGGAGAGCTCTGAATACTGGCTCGATGCCGATTCTGTGGAGGTACAGGGATGTTGGACAATGCAGTGACAGTGATGGTATCGAGGGCAAACATCACACCAGAATCACACAGGCATGTAACCTGGTTCCCGTTCTGCTCACCCCTGTATGAGGAGCTCAGGACCATGCTCAGACTAAAATGAGAAAAAATCAGAGTCGTGTAGAATCATAGAATTATTTTGGTTGGAAAAGACCCCCAAGATCATCGAGTCCAACCATAACCTAACTCTGGCACTAAACCATGGCCCTAAGAACCTCATCTACATATCTTTTAAACCCCTCCAGGGATGGTGACTCCACCACTGCCCTGGGCAGCCTATTCCANCCAGCTCCGTTCCCTTCTCTCAACTCGCTCCAGCACCTCAAGGCCTTTCTTTAAGTGTTCTTAGGAAACATTCTTACTCTAAGGACACTGAAGCACTGAAATAGACTGTTGGGAAAACCAGAATCTCTATTTTTAAAGGGCTTCAAAACAGTTTACACAATAATAATAATTTCAAGTGCGATGCATCAACCAAGACAACATGTATCTGTAACAGGAAGAGCCCTGGACTTCTTTTATCTAATTCCCTGACTTCAGACAAGCGATTTGAAGCACCTTCTCGTATTTGGCCAAAGCTGCATTCACTGGCTTTGGTACAATTTTGTACCACAACAAGTCCCTGTCTCGGCCAGATTGAAAGAAGTGGAGGTGGAGCAAGCACAGCTCCTTCATGAACACACACAAAGCACATGAGCTCCTGTTTCCTTACCCTGGAAATGCTCTGGCAAAACTTCTATCGCCTTTACAGCTCAGCCCGTGTTTCCTCAGAACAGGAGCATCACACAGAAACAAAATTCAAGTCTCTGAGACTTGAAAACACTCCTGTTCCAACTTTGTAATCTTCAAATGAAACAGCCGTAGGCGAAGTGCTCTCCCGCCATAATTAAGGGTTGAACTCCCAACAAGACTGATCAATGTTTCAATCAACAACTCCAAAAGTACCGGAATCGCCTTCCTCAAAAATAGGTTAAAAAAATTAAAAATCTGAGCTTCTATGAACAGCTCTTAAACATGATCAGTCCTTCTTCTGCAAAACTCAGGCACATCATCTGACTGTGAAGTATGTTCTCATGTTCTCATCCGTGTCATTTCAAAGAAAATAAACAAGTACTGCAGATAACTAATTTGGACCACAGGACATAACTTTAACGGCTCTCCAGGAAATTTAAAAGACAAGTCTTGAAACCTCAGATCAAAAAGAGACCTAACAACATGCGACTGAGACTCAAGAGCTCGAAAAGATGACAATATATCAATATATTTTACAGCATTCTCACTTTTTTTTTAATATTCTCATTATGCCCAGAAAAGAAAGCTTAAATAGCTTTTTATTTCCTAAAAGCACTACAAATGAAGAAATCACAAACCCCAAAGTGTCTGAAAGCTGTAAACACCATTAAAGCAAAGCACCTCTTTGGAAAATTGAAGGCAGCAGAATACGACGTTAGAAAATCATCACTGCTGAAAAAATGACCCGGGACGCCAACACAACAGAATAATTTCCAGAAACCAAACTATAGGATAGAGAATACACAATATGGATTACTTTATAGATACAGTAGATAAATAATTCTGTTATCACATCTTTAATGTAAAGAATATAGCGAGAGAAAACACTAATAAAAAAGTAGTATTTAAAAGAAGTTTTAAAGCAGAGTGGCTGCCACTAACTGTAACATTAAATTAATTTAACTGTAATGTACTTACAGCTGGCTCACTGTGGTGCCTGGAATATTACAAATTTTTACTGTTTAAAGCTTAATGTCTCAGATACCATTATAAAATGACTATAAAATAGGTGATTCTCCATACTTTATCACAGTAAACGCTATCCAAGCAGATTCATGTATTCATAAGGAAAATACATTTTGTAGTTTCAAATTCAACACAGCTCCAGATTATTTCAGAAACTAACTACTTCTTAGTTTGGGTGCCAAAAGTATGCATAGCCATACCTCAACTAATTAAAAAAAAAAATGACAGGTCTACACTTCAGAAATCCCGTGTCCAGTTTTGCTTCCCCAGTTCAAGACACTGAAATGCAGGATAAAATTCCCTGGAGAATTACCAAGGTGATTAGAGGGCTGGGGCACACGAAATATTAAAATTTGAAAGAACAGGGTTGGTTTGGTCTTGAGAAGAGGGGGAAGGCTAAGGAGAAATTTTATTGTTGTAGCAGGAAGTTATAGAGAAGATGGAACCAGACTCTTCTTGGAGAAACACAGTGATACAAAGAGGGGCAATGGACACAAGTTGCACGACGGGGCGCTATAACCGACCCGAAGAGGTTCCTTCCAACCTAAATTACTATTTAATCAATGCAACCTTGCTGTCTTCAGATTACTTGACAGGAAGACCTGGCAGTACTAGAAGAATTCAGTGCAGTATTCCCACAGGTGTGGAAAAATAGACTCAGACATCATCAAAATGCCCGACTTGCACAAATTGATTATAAAAGTTGCTTTACCTTGCGAAAAAATCCCCAAAATGTGTAGTGTTTTTAACAACTACCCAAATTTGGCCCACAGAGTTCACTAAGCATCTAGTCCAGCTTAAGCTCCGCTGCCAAACAGGCTCAAAGACGGAAATCGCTGAAGCTGACAAAGAAACTCAGTATAGCTGGTATGGTCTAACCATTCCTAGCGGACAAAATACTATAGCAAGCAATTTCGTATCATTGATTTTTATCTCCCAAGTATATATCAGGCAATTATATAAAATTGCTCACTACCATGCAAATACAAACTGAATAATGCAGCAAACTCACCATCTCGGAGATGAAAAGTAACCAAAATATGCAGCAAGAAAATGTCAGAGGAAAAGGAGAGAAAAGCTTAACTCAAGAGTTTGCCTGTTTTCTAAGACAAGCCTTTAGAAGTCAATGAAATCAAAGCAGTTGGAACAAGGGTTGCCAATAAACCCTTTCATTCTTAGCTCACAGTGGAACCTTATAAAGATGAAAGTGTAAGATTCAGAATTTAAAATTCATTGCAAAAAACGGGTGTGTCAAAGTTAACTCTGACCTTGTAGAATCTACTTAACCAAACCTACAACCACTTTGCTGAAATTATGACAATACACCTGCTCTTCCAGAGGAATCAGATTCTTAAATGTCTTTATTGACCCCAGCCTCACTTCCAACAGTTAAACCTTTATTATTAACAACACGCGCACCAGCCAGAACTGAGTTGACTTCCAGTTTCCACTGTAACCGCTCACATTTGGCAGTTCAAGACATTTTCATTTGCGCAATCAAATGAATTTCAACCGAGGCCTCAGAGCCAATGAACACACAACCACCAGATGCTGTTTAAAAGAAAAAAAATAAAACCCAAACCCTAATTTTTCACAGTAGACACTTTTATTTCGTGTTTCTTTAGCAACAGATTGAATATGATATAAACTGTTTCATACTGAAAACTTGAGTGACAGTCAAATGAACTAGCTATTTCCCCAAGGAAAACTTCGGTCTTTTATAATATCTTGATTGTCTAATGTGGAGCTGGGTACACACAATTATAACACAGCATGTTTTCTAAAACCTACTGCTTAAAAAGAGAATAGATTTTAAAAAATGCTTTTTATCTTAAAGTTACTCATGCTTTTTCTCTCTGCAGCATTTAACATCTTGCATCTTTCTAAAAAGATTTATTTTCAATAACATATTTCTCAGTTCCTTTGCAAATAAATACAGGTGGAAGTGTGCACACAATCAGAAACAAATCAGCAAATGTTCATAAATAAAAATTATACTGAGGAAAAACAAATTTAAATGATTAATGATCACAGCTTACTTATAGCAGTAGCCTTATTTTAAGCTTTCTGCTTGATTATCATTGAGATACTTTATTATTAAGATTAATTACATGCAGTTATTGAGGTTCTTAAATAATAGTAACTTTCGCAAGCAATTGTTGATGCTAAGAAGCTGCATGGAAATGTAACGCTCTATCCAACCAAGGAAACCTTTCCTAATGTACAAAAGTTCCACAACATGTGAAATTCTCATAATCAAAGATTCTTAATTATGATGTAGACCCAAGATAAAGTCATCAAAAGCTGAGCAGACACACAGAAAAGTAAATGTCAATAATAGTTATCAGTTGCTTGCTGTCAAGCTCAGACATCACATCAAATGAGATGACTCAAGGTTCTCTCCAATACATCATAATTTCAAAATTCTGATCGGCTACTTAGATGATGAAATAAAAAAACATTCATAAAATTTATGTATCTGGAAAGGCTGTCAGTGTTCACAAACCTAATAAATGAGTGGAACATCACTTAGATGAAATTTAATGAAGAAACGTTCCAAGTGTGATCCTGGAAGGAATCAACAAATCTATAAATGGAAATTGAGAATAATTATTTTGTCAGTTATACTGGACCACATGCAAAAATAGAAATCAATCAGACATGGGACACTTGCAAAATGAGTCATGAATAGTTCTCAGATCAAGCATCATATCTGAAACATGGAAGGTAAGGATTTTATTCTATGAGAAACCTCACCTGAAGCATTGCTTCTAGCTTTGGATCCCACACATCGAGAAGAATACAGCTATACTGCAGGAGAATGTCAGCAATATGACTGAAAGAAAATGTGCTTTGAAAAAGTGTTGGCAATTAGGTTTAAATATAGAAAAGAAAAAAATGAGGAAGGGGCAAACGGAATACAATTTCAAAAATGTAAGAAAACATTGCAAATAGGACAGGCTTCAAATAAATCACAGAAATTAATGGTGAAGTAAGAAAAAAAAAAGGTCTAACTGTTTGAAAAGTTAGAAATGGAACATGATATTTAAGGTAGCACTGGAAGTCTCATTTTTTAAAGGCTGTTAGTACCAGGTTTGGAATATTTTCACAAAAATTACTCCAAAATGTCATAGTCTCATTTCACTGAAATAGCAATTCTTTCACAGTACATTAGAAAATTTCTCTGGCTGCAATCAAACCTAGGGAGAGCAGGAGATGGGAGGAGAACAGGAATTTAGTTTTCAACAGCCATTCTCTGCCCCTGCCCTCTGCATGGCTGCACAAATCACAGAATAATTTATATTGAAAGGCAATTCCAGAGTCACTGCCCAACCCTGTGCTCAAAGCAAGTAAAATACTGAAATTGCATCAGGTTGTTCAAGATCTTGTCCAGAATTTTTCAATATCTTCAAAGACATCAATTTTATAGCAGTTTTGGACAACGTGTTCTGCTATTTGAGGACCTGTGTTATGAAAAGTATTCTTCCCAGTACCTAACTGGGAATTTACCTGGCTGCAACTTGCTACAGTCACCTCATGGTATGTCTTGTTTGAAGAGTCAGATGTATTTGTTGACTGTTGCAACTCCCAGGCTTTGAGAAGGTTGTCCCTGGAGGTCCATCTGCCTGGGCCAACTGCCTAGCAGTTCCCCAAAGTCTCCTCTCCTAAGTCCAGAGTCACTATCGTGCTACTTGCCTTCCTCACTTTCCTCGGGATATTGAACTCCACCATCTCAGGGTGACTGTTGCCAAGGCTGCCATCAAACCGCACCCCTCCAAATGGATCTTCATTATTTTCAAGTAGCAGATCCTGCACACTACACACCAAATCAAGTCGTCCAGCACCTGTGCACAAAAAGTGTCCTTAAAGTACTCCAGAAATCTCCTAACTTCTTAGAATCCTAGAATCACTTTGGTTGGAAGAAACGTTCAGGATCATTGAGTCCAACCAAAACCTAACTCTGGTACTAAATCATGCCCCTAAGAACATCATCTATGTGTTTTTTAAAGCCCTCCAGGGATGGTGACTCCACCACTGCCCTGCACAGCCTGTTCCAATGTCTGACAACCCCTTCTGTGAAGAATTTTTTCCTAATTTCCAATCTAAACCTCCTCTGGTGCAACTTGAGGCCATTTCCTCTCATCCCGTCCCTTGTTCCTTGGGAGCAGAGCCCAACCCCCTCCATGCTCCAAGCTCCTTTCAGGCAGTTCAGAGATCAGAAGGTCTCCCCTCAGCTCCTGTTCTCCAGCTGAACCCCCCAGGTCCCTCAGCTGCTCCCATCACACTTGTGCTCCAGACCCCTCACCAGCTTCATCTCCTCCTCTAGACTCTCTCTAGTATTTCGATGTCCTTCTTATGATGGGGGACCCAAAACTGCTGCTTCTTGATGGGTGGTCTGTAACAAATACGCACCACATCACTCTGTTGGACTCTGCTGTCCTTGGCCCAAAAGCTTTCAGCTGGCCCATCCCTCGTTTCCTCACGATTCCCTGCGCACTTGAGTCGTCCTTCACACAGAGCACAACAACCCCTCCTCATCATCTCTGCCCAGTCTCCCTAAATAACCCATACCCACCCTTCAGCGCACCCTCTTCACACAAACTACCCACTGTCCCTGAAATTCTGATGACACCACAGCTCTGCAAGCGCACGCTGACCTCTAATTCCTCCTTCACGTGCTTTTCCAAGTTCAGGTGTGAGCATCTGATGTGGGTTCTTGATCACACCTCAGGGTAGATTTGTTGATCCTAACCTATCACTTTCTCCTTCCCATGCTTCCCCCTTCTTGCACCGCTCTACAGGCTTTGGGGTTCATCTTGTAAAGGCACCAAGTTGAAAGCCATTCTCACAGGAGTAGTAAGTTCATTGGCGAAGATGCTCTTACCTCACTTCATCAGGAAGGTGACAAGAGGCACCCAGAGCCAGAAGAAAGGGAAAGACTGTTCATCAAGCAAGAGCAATAACTATGACAAAATTAAATAGATGTAAAACTGAGGCATAAATAAATTCTTTATGCTATATTTTGCCAAACCCTTCTGTGCTTCCCGTGAAGAATCCCTTCCACTGTCTGAACATTGATATATATTTGTTTATTCTTCTAAAACCGAGGATCACCTCCACGTGACCAAATTCTCTGAAATAATTCTGAATATATTTGAATTTCTGAAGTAAAAATGTAGATGGCACCAGTCGACGGAATACTCTGAAAAGTAACAATCTACTGGGAGTTCTGGTGGACAACAGGTTGACCATGAGCCAGCAATGGGCCCTTGTGGCCAAGAGGCCAATGGTACCTGGGGTGCGTTAGGAGGAGTGTGAGCAGCAGGTCGAGGGAGGTTGTTCCTCCCCTCTGCTCTGCCCTGGTGAGGCCACAGCTGGAGTTCTGGGTCCAGTTCTGGGCTCCCCAGTTGAAGAAGGACAAGGAATTACTGGAGGGA
>VWYH01002497.1:515325-529001 GCA_013399365.1 Pampusana beccarii | reverse complement strand
CACAGACTGAAACACAGGAGGTTCCATCTGAATATGAGGAGAAACTTCTTTCCTTTGAGGTGCCAGAGCCTGGACCAGGCTGCCCAGAGAGGTTGTGGAGTCTCCTTCTCTGCAGACATTCAAACCCACCTGGACACCTTCCTGTGTGATCTGCTCTGGTGAACCTGCTTTAGCAGCTGGGTTGGACTGGATGATCTCCAGAGGTCCCTTCAACCCCAACGATTCTGGGATTCTGTGATTTGTTGACAGGGGTCCTAATACCAAGTGTGCAAAGGCCACAAAGAGAATTTTAACCTGCCATTCACCTTCCACCTGGGGAACATGTTTCTTAACTCAAGATTTTGAAGAATTCAGGTACTAAGTATCAGTAAAAAGAAGGAAATCCTAGAGCACTCAGCAGGAAATACAGCACTCTAGAAACTTCCAAGGACAGTTTGTACAGATGTCATGATCCATCAGTCAGAATGCATAGAGGGTCCCCAAATAAAATAAAAAAAATATTTTAAAACGTTGAGAAAATAAGAAGAGAAGCATAATTTGAAAATATTAGCCACCTTAATACTACCTGTGCTCTCTCTGTTCAAATCCTGTTAAAACAAACCCCAGTTGTTAAGCTGATACCAGATGCCATCTAACAGATGCTTAAAAAGAAGACAGCATGTTCTTAATTTAAATTATCTCAATACATTTATAATCTCAAAGATACACTAAATTACATTACTCTAGAATTTTTCTTAATTGAAATGGCATAGCAGAAAGCTTTGTCATAAGAAGGTCTATTTTCCTAATAATTTTCATTCTATCACAAATTTACAAAGGTTGAATTGAATAATATGCTGTGTTGTCTTTACCTCCTGCCTTCATCGCTCCAAAAGTATGGGAATATCAATCTAGTTTTACAATACTTTTATATATATATAAAGCACTGAAAATCTCATTATTTGAAATACTGAATATTTCAATGGATAAAGCCATGGAAAACCGACTTCCCATACTCAAAAATACTTCTGGTGCTCCTCAAGACACAGATACAGCCTGAAGCCCCCATCCTTTGCAAACTATTTTTGGCCATCACCAGAGTTCCATATAACTAACTTTTCACTGCAAACAATGTAATCTGCACATTTAAAATTTGAAGCCTTTGTTTACGTGATGGTTTCATATAATATCAACCAATACAGTAAGAATTTGAGGAATTGCAAGCTCAATAATACAGCCCTTCCCTTGTAAGCAATATAAGGTTACTTATAACAAAATTATCTGAACCATGTTCTCTAAAATATACATTCCCCTTCCCACGCATATACTTAGGAGAGAAAGGTTAGCCAGAGAGCTCAAAGAAGCTCAAGGATGGTAGACACCAAAGAGACCACTCGGTCTTAACATTCAAAAGACTTTTGCAAAAATGCCTTCTCTAGTAAGAAATATAAGCAACTATATCCCTGTGTATTTTTGCAAATACTTTTCATCCCTTGGCTGCGTTTAGGTTGGTTTCAGAAGGAAAACAAGGCTTATACAGTTGAGCTATCCATCCATTTCCCCCTCTTCGTCTGTCCATCAGTATGTCCAAAATAAATGCTGTTGGCCAGCGTCAAATTAATCTGGTGGAAGGACAGATGTCTCGGAAATAAAGTTTCTTAAATTTAGCAGAAATGAGAGGAAATTTTACTTTTTTTTACTAGTTCACATCTAAATGTTACTGTAAGAAATAAAAGGATGATAAAGACTTCATTCTAGTTGGAACATGAAATCTGGAAAACAATGTACATGTTTCTTCAAGAATTTTTTAAGCACTTGTGCAATACATTGCTTTGCATTAGAATAGTTTTTCTTCTCGGAACAGAGAGAACATTCGAAACAAATCTTAGAAACACCGAAACTAGTGCTTTACTGAATTTAACATGTGGAATTAATGCATTTTTCTACCGGTTTTCTACGGTACTGACCTATGTGTCAGTCATGACAGTTTTGGTATCAAAATTGGGTTTAAATACAGAACACAGAATGGATGTAAACAGTGTTGCCCAGCAACAGAAATGAATGAGGATGTATTTTTACATCCTGACAAAATTATTACAACTATGCATTCAATGCCAGTGGGAGAATTCGACTATGCTATCAAAGAATATTAATATCGTTCCATAACACAAAAATTTTCTAAGTGAGTGCTGGTTAAATAGTGACATTTCTGCATAAACAAACTCAGTCTGAAATGTTGCTTAGGGAGCCTGGACGGAACCAGGCACCAGGAATCTCTATTATGTCTCACATCTTGCCTTTGACTAATCCTGTGCAGCTAATTTAACAATTAGTAATGAAAAATCATTGGAGATCGCTAGCTAAATGTACAATTAAAAATACAAAAAGACTTTAAAGATAAACCATGATTTGATTGATGTTCTTCTCTCATCTCCTGCCACCCACTATTGCATGAATTTGTGGACGATCTGAGTGAAAAAGAAAAACCTCCTGGAAGATGGTGAGTATCAACACTTGGCTTGGGGGGCTGTTGGCTGCACAGAACGTTTCCCTGATGAAAATCATGAAAATGTACTTCTGACAAGCCAAGCACAACATTTTTTACGGAAGTCATGAAATTTACAGCAACAACAGTGGCTTATTTTAACTCTAAACTGAATGTAATTTCTTTTTAATAATCATAAGGCAATCTTTTACTGAGTTTAGAATGATGATGGGTATTTTATGTTTAGGACGACTAAGTCATCATGCAAGTCCTTTCTAAGTCTCAAAAAGGCTACTCAAGATCAGATACATTACTAAATCTGTACAGAGGACTTGGAAATAAATTTTTCTAATATGTTCTGGTCTGCCCAAATGTAATTAACTATAAGAAAAGTGTCTAAATCCAGCTTCATGCGTTTCTTTATGATTCAGTTACTTGGTGTGGGGAAGAAGAGAAAAATCTGACCCTATAAAACTACTATTCATCAATCCTAACTGTATTCCCGCAGTTCCCTAAAAGTTCTGAAAAACACACAGGGTTTGTGGCAGGTTCAATGACTCTAGAAAAAGCCTTCTAGTAGACCCAAGCATCATCTAAATAATATAAAGCACAATCAACCTTAAACAGTCTGTAATCATGATCAGCTTCATCGTTCTAATTACTTTTCAGTAACACTGCTATAAAGTGAGTTGAATTATAAAATAAAACATGTAATAGGACATATATTTATATATTTTTTAAAGCAAGTATTTAAGAAAGGATATAATTTTCCAGCGAATATCCAGCTTGCTGTTAATCTCCAGACCTTTGGCTTGTTGCCTTTCTTCTTCCAGCTGCTTCGCATTGGCAAACTGTGTCCCGTCAGCGGGGGATTCTGGGAAGCTCTCAAAACTGAACTTGTCAACTTGGATCGCCATGCTGCAGCAAAGGCAAAAGAAAGAAAACAGGATTTTTAGTATAAGAATTTTACAGATATTACTTCCGCAGAAAACGCGGAGCGCCGTGAAACCAAGCACTGCGGTATTACTATATTTGTCTCAATGGGATCTGGTCTGTATGCCAACGAAGCATAAGCCATATGACTTATGCTACTGAAACCAGAAGTTTACGTGTATTAAAGATGGTAAGATTTAAAAAAAAAACATCAATCAACACATTGTGAGTGATACACAAGATATCTGTGTTGCAGTTGCAACCAGTCGACCTTATTGTGGTTCTGCAGAGGTTCATCTGCCTTCCCTCTTGGTACATAAATGCTCCTGGGGTGCTCAAGACTTGCCGGAAAAAAGCAACAAAACCGGGCCAAATGCTGCTAAACATACTATTTAACGTAGTTTATTAAGCCCCACCTATATACAAGTAAAACAAAATATACACAGAAGTGTCTCCTGAAGTGCATAGTACCACACTTAGAAAGCCATGTGCACATCATTGGTTATGCAAGCCAACCTCCTAAATTTTCCTTTAAAAGTTTCCTTACAAAACTCAGGAAGGAAAGACAAAATAACCACAGTACTAGGGCATAAATGTGGCTCTTGTTTTTTTCTTTAAGAAGACACTTGCATCTTGCCTTATGTATCTTCACGTATTACAGGCAATGTTAATTTCTGTATCATAGTATAATTCACTGGTAGTAAATGGTTAAATAATCACTTTATTAAATGTATGGTAAGGCATACAAGCAAATTAAATTAAATATATTACGCTATAATGCATACTAAATACTTATATGTTAAACTAGAAGCACTAATCTAATATAAAAGGGATTTTAAACCAGCTCACATCACATGAAATGTGGTTATAGCAGATCTAATATACTGTGCTGCCAAAAGAGCTTTAATTTCCTGAATCGTCTGAAATAGAAAAATAATTAGGGAAGAATTAAAATATATTGCTCTTGAGATGACTTTGCACTTAAGGAAAACAGAAGACCAAGCAACAGCTTTGAAAACCATTCATGATGAAATGAAACTACAATCTAAGAAAGGGTATGGGGAGGGAATTTAACAGAAACACAGGATTACTATTACTGCTTTCTCTCTTTCTACATATAGAATCATATTCCATAAATGTTGCTAAAAGCAAAACACTAGTAACAAAAGTCAACAAGAAAGGGCTTTGAAATCCCTCCAGACCAGAAGAGTTTTTCTACAATTAGCATAATTTGAGAGAATCTTGACCCTAGAAGAAAATAGGAGAAAATACACGGCAATTACAAGAAGAAGAAATAATCTAAAGCTTATGAAGTTTACTGTGGAAAAACGAATTCAAATAGGCACATCACACTTCACCCTGAGCAAAACCCAACATTTCAGAAGAAGCTGTTAATGTTCTCAACTACATTTATCACGAAAAATACAAATACAGCACCGAGACAAAGGTGGCGCAATTATTGTTTCTGTAAGATCTTCTGCAGATCGCATCTTCGTTGCTCTTCACATTTAAAACTCAAAAAAAGGCAGGGGAAATAATCTATTTCTCTCTAAGGCCTGTTTTTGTTTTGGCTATTTTCTCCTACAGCAAGGGATCATTAAGAGTTCTTAATTTGTATGCAAAGAGCATCAAGTGCTGGGCATATAAAAAAAGCTCACACGAGCTACAAAAGTATATCACAGTAATTGCAGGAATCAAGCCAGAAATAAAGAATCAAACGAAAAACACCTAGATACAATCTGTAGAGTGGATTAAAAAAAATAGGCCTGAAACTATGACTAACAACATCAGTTCTTAGTGGTATTCAGGTACAATTTGATTCTGCAAATGCTTAATTTTCCTGGATTTTGAATACACGATGCATGCGGAAGACAGAGGCGCAACTGGAACATTCCGAAAACATTTTTGCCTTTGTTTCTGAGATTATTTCATCACTCCGTGGTACATGAACAGATGCAAACTCAATATTGATTTCTATTATATACACAGTACTGCTTAAATTCTCACATAAATACTCATAGTTAGTTACCTTTAGTCATATTTTGACAGCAAATTATCGTTGTTTCCGAACAGTCAAACATATTTAGAATCCATCTCCCAACAGACCTGCACAACAGGTCTCATCTAATTGTTGTGCCACATTTTTCTAAGTGAATAATATATTTAGAAAAACAACCCTGCCTAACAATATTTTATATTTAACCAAGGGCATTCAGAATGCATTCCTCTGTTAATGGATCATTACTGGCAACACGGTTAATTTTTTTCCTGGAAATTAAATATGTATGTAGGCACTTTTTCCCTCAACAGTCTACAATTAATCCACATCAGCTTCAGGAATAAAGCTTAGATTACTCTTACGAACAGTTCATTTTACAGGCTTGTTTGAAATAACTTTTATTAAGCTTTAAGGTAGGGAAAACTGAAGTAAATAGGGCTCCTAGTATTCAGAACTTCCACTAATTTTTCAAAATTTTTAACCATGCTTTTATTTATGCTGTGCATACTGTATTTAAGAAGATTCAAAAACATCTCCAACAACATACTTGGAAAGTGAAGAGGTCTGAGTAAAAGATAACTAAGGAGAGGGAAAAAAATCACAGAAAATAATATGATGAATACAGCTGTAGGTAGAATATATGAAAACAACAAAGAGAGATAAAATAACATTTTTCAAGGCTGTCACTACACTCAAAGCAAAGCATTACAAAACTAAATCCTAGCTCTTTTTCTTAAACATATACGCCTTTCATCGTCAATATTCTGCTTCCTCTTCCGCTGAAAATATTCTTATCTCTGCATTTTTTGTCAATAATGTTGCTTCAGTGTTTATTCCTCAGACTGTGGAATGTGTAGTAAAATGGAAGGCTTTACATAAAAGTCAAAACAAAAAATAAATACCCTAACCTAAACCAGTCACTCACCCTTAAAAATTTACCCCTACACCAACACAGCTTCTTCGTTCGACTTTTAATACAGTGATTTCTCCCATCTCAAAAGATGCATTTCCCCAGTGAGGGATTAACAAATGGACAAACAATTCCTGAAGCAAGTTGACTGATTGAAAAAATGGAGAAGCTGGACAGTGGGTTACAAACACCGACTGAAAAAAAAGGATTTTTCAATTTTTTAAGTAATCTGTCAAGATCACATGGGCCTTATCCTAAAAGAAGTAGAAGGCAGTGAAAGGCAATCCCTTGGCCATCACCCAACTGAGATTTTAGCCATGAAAGTCTCTCTCCACTTCTATCTACAGTTACTTTACAACCCGTTTCCTCCCCAAATTGTCACTGTTCGTTGCGACATACAGGAATCTATAGAATCTATACAGAAAGAAGTAAAAAGAAAAAGACAATTTGGATTGAAACAGACATTCACTTGATTACAAACGGCCAGGATAACGGTGGCTCATGTTGTGTGAGGGTAACTATGTACACAGTACCTTGCCCTTCACAGTAATTACATATCAGAGAAAACATAAACGATCGTAAAATGCGGAAGTTTAGACATATATTTGCTCCAGAAAAAGGGACTAGAATTTCATTTTAACCTTCTTTGCCTCGTGGGTAGCTATCTAAATTTCCTACAAGAAGAGTTTTTAATAAATCATGAGATATTTGTATAAAAACACTGCATTATGTAAAAATATTTAATAGCCAATCCTGCAAATGCAAAACAGGTTTTGTTTCTCTCTGGCTAACCTTGCTTGTGTGGGAGAAGGGATAAAGTAACAACAGTTTTCATGAATAATGAAACAACCGTGTTGCGAAACCACTGGGTTTTGTCACGAAACGAGCTCAAGGCGCTGTGACAGCTCCTCAGACAACCAAGCGTCGTTACAGGGACGCAAATTATTCAAATACAAATTAAGCGAATGAAGAGGAGAAGGTCAGCTCATTGGCAATGCTGATGGTACGTCTGCACGGTATCGCCTCACGTCACTTGTCAGGATGACTTACAGGGGAAAAAAAATGACAAACCTTCTCATGGTGCAGCAGACGTTTCAATGACACTTATCCAAAGTCCTATTAAAGTCGCAGTACAGAATTATTAAAGACATTGGACGGGTCGTTCCACCACTTCTCATGAGTTTCAACTTTACTGGAAATATCATTCTGCCCCGACAAAAAAAAATGCACAACAGGAAGGACTTTGCATCAAGAAATTCCTTTAAATGGCATGAGGACCATCCCTGAACCAGCGCCTTGCGCATCCCCCTTTACTAAAGCGGCGCTGGTTACAACTCAGCAACACCGAGAGTTTCACGGAAGTGGCGAGTAGCAGATAAAACGGATAAGTGGAAAATTCAGTAAGGGAATATTGTCTGTAGTGCTATAAACTCCTGAGCTTGTTGGTGGCAGGAGAGCGGACAAGTCCCAGGGACGCCCTCTTGATGCATCTTGGCTCTGCTGATGTCCCCATCTAATGTAAGGGGATGAATCTATAAAGTGAAATTAAATGTCACCCTCTCCAAATAAAACAGGGTTAAAAGCAGGCATGGTATTAAAAGGAAAGCAGCAATCTAGTTAACGTAACTAGATTTTATCTTTGGTTAAGTAAATAAAATACTGCTGCTTAGGTTGGAAGAATAAAATCTAGAGATAGTCCTGATTGAATTAACTTTAGGAAGAAACGATATAACAGGAACCCAAAAACTCTTCCTCATGGCTAACTGCCTATTTAAATACTATCAGCCACAGATAAGTTCGCAAGCTGTTTCCATAATCAAGCTGAAAGAAGGCAGTTGCAGACTTTATTCAATATTGTGCTTCCTGTTCATCCTTCTTTCTTATACAAAGTAGACGGTAGGGACGCAGAGACCATATTACTACTACTTATGCAAAATGTCTATGTGTATGAATAATCGCTGTATAGTCAATGACTTTAAATTTCAGGAAAAGCTAGAAGTGAGGACGATGATCTTGTTCTCAATTTCACAAGGGGAAAAAAATGCCTAAAGAAAAACTTAGTTTAAAAAAAGAAACGTCACCTGATTTTTCCATTGTGCTCAGTTTTCATAAAATCATGTTTCAGATACATGTAATTCCCCCCTAAATATAGGTGCTGCAGCTGATATAAAAAATGTAGTGACACCCCAGTATATAATAATTTACAGGCAAACAGGGACCTCAAGAATCTCTTGTGAGATTGATACATATGTATCACCAGATTAAAATGAGAAAGTAAAGTAATGCAAATTAACACATACCTTGTGTTTACTTCTAAGAATTTCACTGGTTTAGAAGTACAATATATATTCCATTCCGTACTATAAAATACAACTGTAAAAAAAAGTAGCTCAAGCGGCCCATAAGTAACAATCTCTCCTTCTGGCTTAAAACTGACTTCATAAAGGATTGCTTTAATATCTGAACTATGCAGAGCAAAAGACAACTTTTTCCATTAATCTTGGAAAGGTCAACTAAATTTAAAAATTTGCATTTAGAACTTAATTATTTATTTAAAATAATTGACGAGAAGATAATAGTCAAACTATAGTGCTGAAGTCTGTAGAATTCAACAGCTTATACTTATCTGATCCACAACATTTCAGATGATAAAAAGTTAAACTAGGAAAGAATAATTCCACTGCATATAATGCTATATTTGAAAATGGAACAGTTAGCTACACAAATCTTTGGTTTATATGAGATTATACTATGCATGCTGAGAATCTGGCTTTTTAATTTGTAACTCCAAATCTGAAAACCATAAACTGGAAATGAAGTGGTATAACAATTAGATTCAACTTGCATCTTTTTTCACTTGCCCATTTAAATCATTTGGACTTCTATGGCAATCACCATGCAGTAAAATCATTAGCCAATAATGAAATAAGAAATTTAAAATAATAAAGGTAATACCCTACTCCTTAAAGAAATACGCCAATTTCTATAGGGGCCATAGGAGACTGATAATCAATAATCATTCACTCTTAGGAAATGTAGAAAAGCCTCAGCATGATAATATTTGAAGATTGAGTTGAATACCCTCCCTTTATTTATCACAGCTGAACTATGCAAGGACTCTAATCCTGTTCTTTTCCAAAATAATGCCATACTGAACTGCCTACCTCTCAGTGGAATATTAATGATCAGAGAAATAAATTTCAAAAGGTATATGTTCATATTCAGTTGCTCATTTGTACAATTCAGCGTTACCTTTATATGGCAGAAAGTTCAAAACATAACATATGTAAATCAAAAACATGGAATTTTGTGCCAGATATAACAAACAATACCAAAAAAACCTCGTTCTACACTCATGCCTTGGCATTATTCCACCTCTCTCAGTCTTCTTAGGAAAAGATTGAGAAGATTTCTCACCCCCCAACAAAAAGGGAAAATACAGCAGATTAGGGCAAGCATCTCTTCTGTTCAGAGCATCTTTTCCAGGTAGTGTCAAGTGGAAGAACCAGGTACCCACCTGCTCCAACCCTTGTCTTCCCCCTGACTGCACACACCTCATGTTGAAGAACATGGGACAAAACCACCAAAAGACAAAACCACCACAAAGCCAAGTGTTTCTGCTACTGGAACACCCCCCAAAAAGCCAGAAACACTGGGAAGTAGCACAATGATCAGGAATGACCACCCGATCACTTCACAGCACGGTCTCTGTCCTGTCCCAACACTGATGGTTGTTGCTGGTCCCAGGGCACTGTTGGGGAGTTGGGTCCGTGTAGAACCAACACAGGTCACCAAGACCCTCGGAGGGGTCTCACAGCCAGCAGTCCAGCTTAATGGCCACCAGCCTCAGACGTGAACCCTACAGCTAGGAATTCAGTGTTTATTTTATTATTAAAATGGATAAATACTCATTTTGGAGCAGTTGCCTGCCATTTTCATAGAATCACAGAACCAATTTGTTTGGAAGAGACCCTCAAGATCATCCAGTCCAACCGTTAACCTAAATCTAGCACTAAACAACGTCCCTAAGAACCTCATCCACACATCTTTTAGACCTTTCCAGGGATGGTGACTCCACCACTTCCCTGGGCAGCCTGTTCCAATGTCTGACAACACTTTCCAGGAAGATTTTTTTCCTAATATCCAATCTGAATTTTCCCTGGCACAACTTGAGGCCATCTCCTCTCATCCTATTAACCTACCTTAATTAATTAGCATATCATATACCATAAATTATATAGACGCTCAACTGTACAGTCCCGTTTGGTGCCTACCTAAAGTCCAGGCAGCGACACAATCATCTGCAAAGAACTAAAGCAAATTTTACAAAGACACATTAAACCCCAACTAGATCAAACTACTTTAGTAGTTTGTATTTTAGAAAGTAAAATTTCACATGTGAGTTCGGGAAGCTTTCCCAGAATATGCAGCTGGTGTAAAATTACTAAGGTGAAACCAGGATTTTTGTAGCCAGTAATAAAATGAGGATAAGCATTTTCATATATACAAATTTCTTATAGGAGAATGGATTTCTTTACTACATTTAGAAGAAGTGGAGGGAAGCGGGATTACAAATACTACAGGTTATGAGCACTCAAATAATGGTGATAAATATACTTTAGTTTCGATAGAATTCCAGAGTACCCTGTGTTATCACGGTAAGCACAAAAACCTCAGCTGATGAACAATTTAAAAGAAACCCCCCAAATTAAGACATTCCAATTAAAAGTTCCCACTGAAGGCATCATTTTAGGTATGCTACTAATTTTTTTCAAAATATTCCTGTTTTTTAAGAGAAAGTATTCTTCTTAAAATGAGGAATAACCCATCAGGATTAAGGAGTGGTGTAATTTTTCATTTAAGTATTTCACTCATGTCTACTTGAAATGTCTAGCTTTAAAAATGTATATTTTTAGCTTAATCTTTTCAGTGCTTCCTAAATGGAGAAATTATTATTATAAGTGAAAAATTAACTTGAAGTTATTGAGAAGCTTTGGTAGGGTTTTAAAATACGTAAATGTTGAAGGTGAGTTTTTTTCAGCATTTTTTAAATCTCGAAATTTTAAAAGTATTTTCATTCATCTAAATATAAATTTTATGGACTAAGAAAAAACTTGAAGCAAAATTCTACGAATCTCTGTTTCTTTGTAGTATTCCTTTATAGATAATAAAAGCTCAGAAGATGATGCTATCTAAAATTCTGCAAGACAATTTTTCTGCAAGACAGTTTTTCCTTTAAAAAAATGAAAACTGCAAGGTAAAATTCAAAGCTGTCAAAATAGAAAACAATTGTTTCAGATCTCTTTTATGAAAATTACACATACTTTCCACTCAAAGACTAGATTTTGCTGAGTATAATAAAAGCATATATAGGTATCCATTTCAAACTCAATCCCAATTTAGGAATCAGTCATTCTCCAACTTTAGGAAGGAAAAAAAATCAATATATTTTCATTTCCAGCTTATGACAGAGTTGACATTCACTTGTATATAGATCACCAACATATTTTTTAAAACCATCCTGTCCCACCTGGTTCCCATTTCCTGCAAAGAACTCAAAACCTCCAAACAAATGCATAGAGGGGAACATATATTTATACACACAGTATTAGGCCAATTTGGTGGAAAATAAAAATCCTTCCCAGTTACAAAGAACAATTTAACATAGCAAATCCCTGACTTGGATTATCTCAAAATGATAGGGTAATACTACCTAACAAATCGTATCTCAGAATTGCGTAGTAGTTTTATAAATCTTCCCATCCACAGCTGAGAAGTCCCCAATGTTTTCAATTATGTAAGTATAAAGATATTATTGGGTTAATATTAAAAGTGGAAGCATATATTATTAGAATTAGGTTCATATATCCTACACTAAGCAAATAATACTGTAAATATACTAAGAAAAGATTACACAATCTCCTTTGTTCTGAAACTAAGCTTTCTATAAACGAGATTTCCTTTTTTATTCCTTACTATTCTCCATTTCTCTTCTTCTGTACAACTGAGGGACACCATCAAGCAGTAAATCAAGGAAAAAAGCTGCTGAGATTTTTTTACTCCCATTTATTCCCATTGAGCCTCCCTCAGGGATACACAAATTGGAAATTGCTAAATTATCATCTAATAGGCAGAAACAACGTAGGCGAGACCAATTAAGTAAAAGGCAGAAAGTTGTATTACACATGTAATTAAATGAAATTCTTTGACTAGACTGCACTAGAATCATTTCCCAAAAAGGACAAAACCTGACTTTAATCAGCACATGGCACATTGTATGACATGTCACTGAAAGAGCACATTAAGTTTTGATATTACTAAAAAGAGCAGTTTTCATAATTGTAAATCAAGTTACTTCCAGGTGGTAGGAAATGGGCTAAATAGCAGCATTTCTTCCTAAATCTACAAGACTCTAATGATGCAGAATTGAGTAAAAAGTCATAAAAGAGTGGTTTTTTTGGTTTGTTGTTTTTTTTTTTTTTTTAGCTGCGTTATCCTTTTAATAGGTGCCTACACATATTTTTGCATTTAGACTGTTCTCTTACAGAAATCCATACGCAGGAAATCACTAAATGAAATCACCACCTTAACTGCCAACTGTAATGTGAGGGAAAACAGATAGAGATAATTTTGGCTTGCGACGGTAAACATCAAAAAGAATAATGCAGTGGGGAAAAAAAAAATGCAGTGCAAATAATTCTCATCTACAAGGTTTCGGGCTCTTCATCTTTGGCCATTCTCAGCAAATTATTGCTCCTTGCGGGTCATGAGTGGCCGGAACCCCATCCTTGTACCATCACGTGGGTGCTTTGGTCCAGCCCTTGGCAGCTACTTCAGGAGTTGGGACTCAGGCTGGGAGGAAAATCTGCTCCAGAAGGCAGATGTGGGTGACTCTCCAAGGCTTCCCCCAGTTCAAGAAGGACAAAGAATTACTGGAGAGAGTCCAGCGGCTACAAAGATGCTGAGGGGTCTGGAGCATCTTTCTTATGAGGAGAGACTGAGAGAGCTGGGTCTGTTCAGCCTGGAGAAGAGAAGCTGAGAGGAGATCTCATCAGTGTTTATCAATATCTCCAGGGTGGGTGTCAAGAGGATGGACCAGACTCCTTTCAGTGGTGCCCAACAACAGGACGAGGGGCAATGGGCACAGACTGAAACACAGGAGGTTCCATCTGAACATGAGGAGAAACTTCTTTCCTTTGAGGTGCCAGAGCCTGGCCCAGGCTGCCCAGAGAGGTTGTGGAGTCTCCTTCTCTGCAGACATTCAAACCCACGTGGACACCTTCCTGTGTGATCTGCTCTGGTGAACCTGCTTTAGCAGGTGGGTTGGACTGGATGATCTCCAGAGGTCCCTTCCAACCCCAACCACTCTG
>VWYH01002497.1:482922-514920 GCA_013399365.1 Pampusana beccarii | reverse complement strand
AACCACTTTTTAAACTACTGGTTTAAATCAGTTCCTGTGCACAAGGGATTAAAAATAAGAGAATTTGTGTAGTTGATGGCAGCACTGAGAGGAACAAGATGCAACATGAAAGACAAAAAGCATGGCTTGTTTTGTTGAGCGTGTTTTCAGGACAAGTCGTACAGACACAACGAACTGTCTAATGTCACCGTGTGCTTGAAAATATCAGTGTACAGGAGTCCAGCCTGCAGAACCTCTCAGATAATGCCAGATGAAAGACAAGAAGCTCTCCTTCAAAATTACAGATGGCCAGCTCTTTCCAGAGATGAAGACCTAGCATCAAAATACACAGGAGAAGACAAGAAAGAAGTTGACTTGAACACACATACAACAGCCTGGGAAACAAACAATAAGGAGCATTGATGTAAGAATATTCCTCATCTAGATTTAAATTCCGTTATTAAAGCCTGTGTATATGTACTTCTTGCCTGTTGTCACCATTTCATCAGCGCTCACTCATCACTCCATAACTTCAATTAAATTCTCTATTTCTCGTTGAAGAGGTTATGACTGAACATTCCTCTGCTCATGAGTAATAAAAAATACATTAAGAAGCAGCAGTTTGGAGCATTATTTATAGAATACAGCACAGACTATTAGTTAAGTCTACGGATATTTTTAAAAACATCTCGATGACTTAAGACGAACTTCACTTTCTAAGTTTACGTCAGTACTTACAAGTCTAAATTAAAACCAAAACCAACAGAACCTCAGCTCCTGATTTCAAGCATGTCACATATGCTCTCCTATCATTAAATTAACATTTCTGAACTTCTAACCTTTCACCTTTCCTTTCATTTTACATATGTACTTTGCTTTTCCCTCCAGTGAATAGTGAATAATAAACAACATAGAGTGTAACACCTAGGAATAAATCTAAACTAAATTTAGGGGGGTAAATGCAGCTTAATTGTTACGTTCATGTCAGGATCCAAACCCGTAAGATCCGATCAAGCAGCTAAAAAGACACCACTTATAACAACAACGGATATCAAACATATAAGAAAACAAAACAAAACACACTAAAGATTTGCAAATGCATGGAATTAATAATGATAAAATATTTACTAAGTCTACAGATGTTGCTGCATTCTTTTCCTCCCATTTCTTCCAAAGTCTGTGGATTTAATAAAGCAGTTTCTTTTCTAAGGGTGAAGATTTTGATTGTTTCACGATTTTTATTGCCATAAACCTTTCTAGAAAATTAAATTATTCTGTGTGACAGCTTTAGGAGATGTAGGTTTACTGATCTCAAGGTATAAAAACATCTTGTGTTTTGATGTACCCTGTTTATTGCAGTGAAGAAATAATCTATTATCAATCTCAGTTGTATTAATAATTAAAATGATTTTTCATACCACAGAAGTTTTCTCAAAAATAGAGACAGGTCTTTAGACAAAACTTTAGCCCTGTCCATAAATCCTCATTGCTTAAACTAAGTTCACTTGGGGGACGATAATCCTTTGTTTAATGTGCATTTACATTCTAAAAAACTATCCTATGGTTTATTGGGTCAGTGACTCCAATCAAATTTCTTTCATTTATCATTTAATTTCTCCCTTCCCATCTTCTAATCCCCACACTCAGATTATTAATGTCTATAATCTTTGTCCCATCCATCACCATCAACAAGCAGCTTTTCTGAAGTCTGTGCTATGCCCAGAAGAGGAGGAGGTGCAAAGAGAGGTCAGAATTTGACCAAATGATTAGAATTCAATTAACATTTCTGTAGAGAATACACGGTCCAGGCTATAACGAAAGCACGCTCTTCCACTCCAGTGGCTAAACAGGTTTTAACATCTAGAAATATAGGAAAGGAATGTTATTCACCAAAAAAAAAGTGGAAGTTCTTTCAAGATGTTTTGGTCCAGTTGAGTGTTTATGTATTGGTTATACACACCTATATGAGACGAGCTAATGTCTTAGTCTTATCACCTCACTCAAGCCATGACCCATCCACATGCTGCTGGAAAATGACCCAAAAAAAGGATAGCAGACCTCCCTGACCCCCTTCCTCTTCTCTCAACATCCAAACTCAATTCAAAAATTAAAAATGAGATGGATAAAAAGAAGAAGTCAGCTGACTTTTTAAACTGTAGGTCTTAAAAGATTCCATCAAGTTCTGTGTTAAATTAGTCTCTGGCCTGTCCACCACTGTTGAGAAGAGACAAATTGCATCTTTTCCAGCTGTCAATGAAAATACGTCAGGCTGATCTGGGGTAAATTCGTTGTAGCCACTCAGTTAAGTGCAGAGATGCTCCTCAGACCACAGACTTCTGATCTGGACTTTGGGACAACCGTATAACTCAAAAGACCAAGCAGCTGATAATAGGAATATAATGCTAATATTACAATATGAATATAATGGAAAATACGATAATGTGAATATAATTACTATAGCAGCTTCATTGTGTTCTTCCTAAGCTATTTTCAGAGTTGGAATTGGGGGAAAGCATCCATCCTTAGCTACACCCAGTGGATCAGGAGCACAAATCAGTGAATCAGAAACACATTTGATCTGGGCCAGCACAGCATCCACAATTTAGTAAGATCTCTTGTTGGTATCCAACACAAATGAAATTTTAGACATGTTCAGTGCTGAAAGTTAAGTAAAGGAGATTATCTTTGATGTAGCTCTTTTATTTGGAAGCCAGAAATTACTCCAAGAAATCAAAATGTTTTGTGCTTCATTTTACACTGCTTTCCTGATGACATATCACACACTTCTATTGGTACCCATCAGGACCTGTAACATGATCATTGCTGATATAAAAGGAAGAGCTCCAGTGCACTTAGGTGCATCAGAGATTTTGTGTCCTAACCGAAAAAAAACCCAAACAAAATAACCCCCAAAAAATAGCAGGGTAAGGGCTGAAGATGAAAGGCTCCTATTTGCAGATGCTGGCCGTGTCTTGCGATCAAACAAAAAGCACGGCTCAAATTAACTTGAGTAAGTGAAACAGCTGCGCAATCATGTCTAGGAATCTTTGTACCTCTTTGAAGTAATGATAAGAAAATAACTCCACTTAACTGGACGTGTACATATCTACGGGTGCAAAGACCTCCGGGGACAGCCTGGGAGTTACAGAGAACCCAAACTACACATCCCTGCACTGATAGTGGTTCTGACCTATGAAAAACTGATTCTATTTACACAAGAAGATGCAAAATATGAAATGCACAGCCCCCAAAAAATTTAGAGAAACAAACCAGCTTTGCCTATGAAGCGACAGAATATTCCAACTGCAGTTACCGTATTTAACTCAAACCACAAAAACTGTTCTCCACTTCTGAAATTCAGAATAAGTCTCCGACATGTTCTTTTCCTCTTTGTTAGCAGAAAACAGCTGCTGTAGAGCTCCATTCTTCTCAAATAAAAGGAAACCTGGTGGGGAAGACATTTAGTAGTGTTTCTAAGCAGGCTTCCACGAGACGTATTTCTGAAAAGGATGGAGAAAGATGGGTAGGCAGAAGTCATTCTTGCTGGCAAGGGATCTAACAGTGGGATCTACTTCAAAGTAAAGTAACCTCTACTGGTGTCTACACAGGTGCTTAAATACCCATTAAACTCAAGGGAGGAGATAAAGAGGGTGGTCCCCTAACAAAGATGTCATGAGGATGACCCTTACCGCTGAGTATCAACAACTGCAGCCAAGGGAGATTGAGAACCACCTTGCAAAGATGAAGAACCTTAATGGAGCCCAATTACGGAGGCAAAGAACAAATTACAGCTTTTTTAAGTTGGCTCCAGCCTCAGAGACACTCATTAAGCACAAGGAACTGCATCTTCCACAACGGGGTTTCTTGTTGGCAAAGTACTTGGTGTCTTACGGTTCTGAGAAATAGTGTCTAAGCTGCAGGGTGTAGCCATCGCATCAACCTGTGACACAGCGATGACACAGATTTGCCTTAATTCAGTACATTGACTATAACAACAGGTATGTTTTAAACATGTCATGGACGGGAATAATTCCAGGTATCTCAAGGACACAGATTTAGAACATACAATTCTATCAAGGTAATTGCATTACCAATAAAAAGTTTCCAAGATAATGTTGGTTACTGCTCCACCATGAATAGCAGAATTAACTTCTCTGTCGCCTTCTGGCCCTGTAGGAATTTATAGTGTGGGGTGGGGCAGCCTTTGGCTCAACAACCTTCTTCAAGACAAGCATTCCGAAACCTTTTGTCTTTTTCATTCAAAAAGACGAAATCAAGAAAATAACATCTACACGCTTTGGGATCAAACATCAAAAATTGAGATTGAGAGGCAGAAACAGATTGAAAGGAGACCCTAAAAGCCCAACAGCTTTGAAGTCAACACCCAAAACTGCAAATCACTTATAAGTATTTTTGTCTAAGCACTCACGAGTGAGGCAATATTCTAAAAGGGACAGCACAGAAACCAGAAAAATGCAAGTGCAATGTCGTGCCAAGAATGACACAGGTAGATGAAGTCTCCTTCAGAAGGTACCCATGTATTTTAAAGGCATTAGTTAATTCAGCACAGGAGAAGTTAAAGCATTTGGTGGGAGGAGTTGGAAACACGCACAACCTTGTTAGAAAGCGTACGGGGCAATCACTCGAGAAAAAAACAGAAACAAAACAAAATCAAAAACAGAAAAAAAAAAAAACACAAAAAACCAAAAACAACCCCACACGCCACAAAACTGTAATTTATTTTAGCAACAAAAAAATGCATTAAAAGCAAACTACAGAAAGAGAACAGACGTAGTTGCTATAAAGTGTTATTTCCACTGCCGGTTTTCATTAATAGAAAAATACCTGAAGATCCCAGACTTTGATCAAATGATGTGTGCAGAAAAAGCAAGCCATTTTATGAGATTCCAAAACAAACTTCTCTCAACTCCATCAGGGAAAAAAAAACTAGAAAGACAAAATGCAAGTCATCGAATGATGAAACTGCCCTTGTTCCCATACCATACACATCAGTTTCTGGGCTAAGTTTTGTGGGTTTATTGACAATGTAGTGATTAATGTGGGGATAATTACAGTATTTTATTTTTCCTGGTTCAAATGGCTAACAGGTACATTCAAACCTTAGGCTACTTTATGTATAAATGGGGTTTTGGTTTTATCCTGAAATTGCATTGTTTTTTTTTTTAAATATCTACAATATCTACAATGTCAGAAATGAATATCCATTAAAACAGGGAAAGATAGCATAAAGATGATACACAACACAAATTATCCCTGGTCTTTTTAAGGGAGAAATCCACACAGACAGGGCAAGGCAGCCACTTCCCCGCAAACATACAGTCGTATTGAATCATTAAGCCAGCACGGGGCTTAAAAGATAAATCTCAGCTTTTAAGTGCAAAACAGGATTCAATTTTAACTACCGAGCCATGACCGTTGCCTCTTTAACAACGTTACAAAAAAGCTCCTCGAATTTAAAAAAGCTGGTGTCACATAAATACGCTCACAAACGGTCTAAAAATAACTTAAAGCTGCCTACAAGGTCGGAAGCAGCACGCACAAAGACCTGAAGCTCTACAAAGAGCTTCCAATAAGGAAAATACTATTGACAGGAGCGTTGCCACCAGGTCACAGCTATTTCTATCGAGTTCTTCAGTCTCAACTCATGCTGAGTTAGACTCAAGCTAAAACGGCTTGAGATGTAGTAGTAATCCCAAATATCGGTGTTCAGAGCACACTTATTTGAATTTATTAACTGAAATTAAATTTCCGTGTGTGCCCTTTCCGTTCTTGACCAGCGATGTACTAAAGGAGAATAAAGATAGACGTATTTGAGATGCATGAAGGCAGAAACCAGTAATTTCTCAACAATTCAGTGGAGCCAAGTTACTATGAATGAAGAGAACACATAGAGTGTTGATCATACTATGTGAGAAACCCTGTCCATGAAAATCTTCTAATGGATTCTTTCCCAGCTCCTGGTGGAAACTAAATCAGCCATATCACAGAACAACCGTTACTTTACCATACTTCACGTTTCTCATTTTAAAAACACAGTGAAAACAGCGATAATGATAGTTGGCTCAGATTTCATTGAGGTTTTGGGGTTTCTTTGGTGGCTGTGGCAGGTCTATGCTTGATAGAATACCCCGTTTCCCCGAAAACAAGACCTACCCCGAAAATAAGCTCCAGCATGATTTTTCAGGATTTTTGAGGATGCTCGAAATAGAAGCCCTACTCCAAAAATAAGCCCCAGTTGCTCTTCATAAAAAAAAGTCAATTTAAATAGTGTCCAGGCAGTTACCAATGTAAAAAACTAATAAGTTTTGGAGTAAAAATTAATATAAGACCCTGTCTTATTTTCAGGGAAACAGGATATTGTACCACAAGACGGAGAGATGCTCTTTGTAGACCCTGAAAAACAATCTAACAAGACCATCAATAAGTATGCTCTGAAGATCAGTAAAGTGATTCACTGATACAACAATTTAGGAACTTCAGTGATTTTGTATATAGTTGAATTTACCTACCTAGCAAAAGATGAAGGACTAAGGCAATCCTCCTGGACTTCGAACCTCCGATTTACGGAGTCGAAATATTTCAGATCTGATGTTTCATGCATTCTCCCACCCCCTCCAGCTACACTTCTTTTTCTTACTTTGCTTTTTTTAAACTTTAATGTTTTCCCTGGAAATGGGCACGGAAAGTATTTGATTACCAAAGTAAGAAGTCATGGGCTGAAACAAAGCCGTAAGAAATACTGCACCTGTCAAAGGTGATGAGTGGCTCTGATTATCCTGGACTGCATTCCCTGGGCTCAGCATTTCATTAAATAGCAATGCTCTCTTTTAAAAATAGATTTACCACCATGGTGTTCTGAGGTTCTTCCATGTTTTCTGCTAAAGCTACGGACAGAAATACTACTTTCCTCAGTAATTATATTTGATTTTCAGTTTCAATGTTACTGGTAAGATTCGTTAAATTTGGGTAGTATGACCTAAAAGAAGTCATGAACACTTAACCAGCTTTTTCTCGCTGTTTTAAGAAATCTCCCTTCAGCTGGATGAATGAATAACCTCCTGGGAGAAATTTTGAAATGCCGTAAGAATTATGTATTAAATTAAATGAGATGAATTTGGCTGTTAGATCCTTGAAGAAGGACAATACACCCAAACATTGATGCACGTCAAAATAAATCAGGCTCTTTGCTGTGGATTAACAAAATTCTTCTAGCACATTTCAGGCCAGAAAGTGTCTGCAGCACCCACTTAATAATGTCTGATCAAATTCTTTGCTTCTTTTTTTTTTCTGATTATGGTATTTTTTCAACTAAAGTGACTGACTGTATTAAAAATAAGAAGTATCATATATTGATGTGGGTGGAAATCTTAACAAAACATTGAAAAGAGCAAATATATTTTCAGATAAATCTTTTTTCTTGATGTAATAGATATAAATGGCTCTGCTCTGTAGAATGCTTATCGAATTGGTGACAACAACAGGAAAGCCGAATTGATTTACTGGCAACTGCAACTCAGAAAAGAACACTTGCCATGAGATGTCAAATTTCCATTTCCTTTCTTCATTGGTAGAAGAATCATCAAACATCAGAAGAGGTTAATATAACACTACTAGAATTCACGAGAGAAAGAAAAATTAAGCCACAATACTGCCTCTGAGAAGAAAATTTAAGTTGCAGCATCCCATGGGTAAGTTTTAGAGTACTACTCAACTAGAGAGAAATGACTTGTAGGGAAAACAGAATTATCTAGTGCTTCCTGGAAGTCAAGATATTCTTCTAAATTGGAAAATTTAATTCAAATATTGATAACTTTTGAAAAGAGTTTTCAAATGGTCTGCCATCCCATTTGTGATAAGTCAAATTCCAATGAAAATCTCTTAAAAACATGATACCTACATCTTATCCTAGTTGATAAAAATAATAAGGTATATATTGAAGACTAAGGGCTACCACTGAAGGAGATGACAAGGTGAAAAGAAAGGAATGAAGTTTGAGCTGGTATACCAAATAAAAAAACTTTTCATTGAAAATAAAGCATGATTCTGTAATTCTCTGATTCAGTGGTTCCCAAGTGACAGTACAAGACGCAACGGGCAAAAATCAAAATACAGGAAATTCCACCTAGACATAGCAGAAATCTTTTTTACTCTCTGGGTGGTCAAATGGTGAACAGCTCAGACAGTTTGTGCAGTCTCCATGCAGTCTGTGATCTCATAAAATTATCAATTCTGTCTTCAAACTGCTTAGGAAGACTGGAAGGGCAAAAAGCCAGTCTGAAAGTTACTCCCAAATGTCTGTCCTCTAATAGTTCCTGATTCCAGGTTATATTTACTAATAAATTATTAGAAAGCGATGGGAAAAAAATATTCAATTGATAATAAATCAAATATTCCCAAACGTTAAAGGGGCCACAAAATGCAGAATAAAACATTTAGAATGTTTACAGGAATAAATATTTATGTCATGTGTAAAAGGAGAATATTTCTATTTACCAGGTGAATTTATACAGAATTGGGTTGGTGGTTTGTTGGGTTTTTTTACATTCAAGTACTTGAAATATTGCTTGCACAAGGCATAGTTAGCTCAGAAAACACTTTAACACAGTGGAAGAGAACACAAGAAGCTGCAGGATCATCTCCTGCTCATTATCTCTGCCCTCAGAAAAACAAAAGTTTTCTTCTACATTCATTTCACACTGTTGTTTCTATTAATTTCACAAAAATGAGTTCTCTGTAAGGAAAGCTCCAACCTTCAGTTTTTCCCAACATCTGCACAAAATATTACCCCCAAAGGGAGGGAAGAAAACAAAAGGAAAACCTTTTGCTTCACAAATCTGTTCATTTGAGGTGGGGAGGGGCTTAAGGGGAAGGGACAAGAGGAAAATAGAGGTTAAGCTGGGGAAAAAGTGAAACAGAGAAGGGCAGCAAGACAGAAAAGGGAACCCCTAAGGAATTTTATAATGCTGATTGTTGTATGTGGCTTATACCCAGAATTGATACAAGGCAGATTGTAATATATATTTCAAGTCAACACCTGAGTACAACCCAGTAGGTACATCTGATGAACAGAGTCTGCAGAATTTATCACTTGATCAGTGATAAATAAATAGCACAAACACAAGTAAACTTATTACAGTGTTTGGGGTTGCCAGTTTACTCAACATCATTCTGTATCGATAAAACACATTATTTACAGACTTATTAATAAATAGCAAACTGCATCCTAATGGGAATGTCCTGAAGTGCCAAGTTCTACCATGAAAGAAGGAGAGTGATGGTTCAGAGAGTCTTTAAGTAAAATTAACCATAATGCACCAAAATAGCGCAGATGAAACACCGATCATTAAATTTCAGATACATGAAGAATTTGGTGTAAGACCAAAAATTCTCTTCTCATTTGAGAAGGTCACAGAAGTTAGTGGTTCTAAGCTCAGTATCGTTTATCTGGCAGCATCCTGAATCACTCAGACTTGGGATGCAACATAGACCTTCCCAAGTTGGGGTTCAACACTGACTTTTGAAAAAAACCAAAATCCTCTTTGATTATTCTCTCAGATTGCTGATTATAATGCAACAGATCAACACGCAGTGCTTGTAAAACAGCTACAGGAACTCAAAATTGTTTAATATGTGGTATCTCTCCACTCTTTCTGTACAGACAGCTCTCCTCCACCAGAATTGTAAAGCTGATTATTCTCACATTCTCTTTTTGAGATCTAAGCTCACATCTGACTCTTGTATCACAAAAACAGTCCCAACAATCACTTCTGTAACAGAGACCACTAAAAGCCCATCAGATCCTTATGTTCCCTCTACTACGGTTTCATAAAGGATTCTTGGTGAAATTCCACATCTCAAGCTTTATTCCTAAAAATGCTCCATGTTATAGCAGTAACTATCTGTAGTTCTTTTATTACGCACGTGAAGTGAATCTCAAGATGATGGTTGTAAATACTTTTTTTTTTTTAATAACAAAATAAAGCATTCCTTAGTTTTTAAACGTTTCCACAAAGTTCATTTTCTTTCACACATCTCACCACAACTTGAAACATTTCAAAGTTCAGCCGTAAAAGCAGATTTTTCTTTAGTGTCCCTTTCTGTTTATTTCTACTCGTAGCACGTAAATCAGAGCTTGAAATTACGCGTGTGTGTGTGGTAACCAACTCTTGTTGTTTATCTCCTCCTACATCCCAGCATATCAAAGAAGCCCTTCAAGAGCAGCAGCTCCTGTTGAGTTAACTGGATTGGTTTGGATTAAGACCGGCTGCCTCCATTAACACCGTCCTGACAAACCAGGAGGACACTTAAGAGACTTCACAACAAGAAACTTGAAAGAGTCTTTATTGGTTTGAAAAGGCTTGAAGAGTATGAATAATGTCATAGTAATTAATTAGTGTCCTGTCTTTACCGCAGTTACCAAGCCCTTGACCAGACTCATTATTACTTTTATCTGGAAGTCACTACACCATGTAATAATGTGTTCTGCAACACAAAGGGCTAAAATAATAGAAATAAGGAGCAAATCATCAATAAAACGAAAACAATTTTCTGAGATGATGCCAGTATATTCAACACAAGTTATTTTGAATTAATGACTACTGATGAGTGCAAGAAGAAGACAGAACAAATTGCCGGCCATGTACCCCAACATCAAATCACAGTAATTCAGATAATTTGAGTATTTCTTCTTATTTACTTTCTGTAACTTCTACCTCCAATTCTTCCACTTTCATTTCACTAGCTAGCAAAAAAAGTCAGAAACCTGTAATACAGCTCCCCATCACAATCAGGCCTTATCTGACTTATGACCACTTAATTCTTTATTGATTCTTTTTTTTAATCATACCCAAAATGAAATTGATTCTTTCCCCTCTGAAGACAAAGCTGAAGACAAATGCACAAATTTGTTGAATGGCATAATAAAAGACTATCATGTCTCATAGACAACACTCTCTGTAGGAGCAAACCTTTCCTTTCCCTTGACAGACGCAATTCAAAATGGGGCACGGTGTGAAATCAAAATATTGAAACTGTCAAACATAATTGCTCTTCTGGCACACCATGCAAAATTGAACCTTTATTTTATAGACAAGGAAGCTGTTTTACTGCTTTCGCAGACCGAGGTCTCAAAGATGACTCAGAATTACCCTGAGGAACATCGAGACTAAGATGGCAGATAAACACAACCCACATGGACAAGGTCCAATCTTCTTGGGGATGTCAGAGGGGAGCCTGCAGCTGAGAGAGGATAATTTTACATAATTTTACATAATTCTCCTCTTGGTTCTCTTCCATACTAACACACACAATGCAACAAAGGTGTTGTGTTTTTAAGCACATACTAAGATAAATTCTTCTTTCCTGGACCTTTCTCTCTGATGTTTTTTGCTATTTCAGCAATACTAACCTTCCTGTTGCACAGGAATGTAGGTTCCTCCATTCTCACTTCTTTCACTCGTTTGTCTTTCTACCTTTCCATTTTACTAGATTGCTTCCTTAAAACGCAAATTTCTTTCCAGTCTAAGAAATCCCAGCTCCTTACCTTCTCAATCCCTTAACACAGTCCCTATGCCTACATCTGAAATGACTGAATGTGTCATCTAAACTTTCAAATTTATTTCCTTAGAGCAGTTTTTGCCACTCTCCAACCCAACCCTCACCTCTTCCATTTTGCAGTCTTGACAAGGACTGCAAAGATCTCATCAAGATCAAATCCAAACAGCTGCTTCATTATCGTAGATAATACTTGCGTTGTGTTTGACACAGCTGACCCTTGCCGCTTTTTATTTAGATTGCAATTGAGTGAACAACACTTTATTCCTACTAGAAAACATCTAAATTGTGGCAAGTTTGGGTTTTGCCGTGCTTTTATGTCTGGCTTGTCAGGCTCCCATTTCAATTTCCACTTCTGATCTAATCATCCAACCTTGCCGAAGCTCTGCCCTTGCTCCTGTCACACCACTGCGGTTTGCATCATCAACATCCCCATCTCCTGCCTTCAGCCTCTCTTCTGGTCACGGACACACTTTATTCCTAAGCTTCTAGACCATTTAAGTTCTCAAATTTTCTAAGCTTAAGGCCAGGTCAGACCTGAAGACATTTCTTCCCATCAGGCACTTGCTTAATTACATTTTTTTCCTATCTGAAAACTTTAGTTTAATCAAACTTTAATCTATTATCCAGACACAACAACCCAAATACCACATTGTCTACTTGGAATTCCTTAAAATAGGACATCATTAACTTGCTGGCTGAAGGTAGTTTTGTACCGTCTTTGCTTATGTGGATGGTACAAAAGCACTTTAACGACAGCAGAGGCTCCAATATTGCTTGTCAGAGAACTCTGGCTACACATACTGTTGTTTTTTTACTTTGTTCATATTGCTACTGCTTTCTAAAACTGTTTCTGAAAAGTCAAGTATTGTTTCTCCTAGGTTATATAATTTAGGTCTTTATCAGCATGTTCTGCACATTATTCAAGACCTCTGACAATAATTAGTTTTGGTTTAAACACTAAGAGAACAAGACTGAGCTTGGAAAATTGAGACTCATTTCTGAATTGAACCAAGGAAAAATATATAAAAAGTGCAATGAAATAGGTGTGTCACAGTAAATGATGGTTTTAAAAAAAAATCCCTGACCAGCAGCAGAATGCTATTGTAATAACTGTATTTTACTTTAAATGATTTTAAAATCCTGCAGATGATCATTATTTCTGTGCAAGATCATTACTTCTGTGTAAATATATTAGACATTGCGCTTACATGCGAATAGGTTTCATTTGTATGATGTGAATCAGACTGGGAAAACAACAAATTTCCAAGTGATTAGCTGAGTTTGTTTTCCAGTAGATTCAGAAAAGCATATTTGATTCATTGTTAGCTTTTAATGCCGTGTATTTTCAGCTACAGGATTGTAACTATGTACTTGTCCATGGCATTAGTGCTGTCGATACTGGATACAGAGCAAAACTACAACACACAGCACACATCGCACAGGTAGTCTACATGGCACCACTGACCACTTGGAACCGCCAATACTTCTGTAAATCTAACTCAAAACTTGACATGCTTCAGTCTAACGGCTCGATTAGCTTATCAGAGTAAAATACGTTAATAAAAAATTACAAGTTTTGCTCAGATTTGGTGTATGCATCTTGTGCAGCAAATTCTACAGAAATGATTTCAGTAACTGGCTTCAGCTACGTACAGGATTATGGTTAAATTGGTATTTATTAAATAATTTGGCCTGACAGTCATTTTTTTGAACTACAAAGGCTCAGTCTTTCACCAGAAGACGGTACGGAGGTCAGGACTATGGAACCTCTTCCTCATCCAAACCTGAGCTGAGACCTCAACAGGCATTAAATTCCTAAAGCTGCCCAAGCACACGGGCACTGGGAGACCTTCCACACCTAAGAGATGACAAAGAAGATATTCTATCTTCTTCAGTTTTACTTTTCATTATATATGCAACCATTCCAACTGAAGTACAACTGAGAATATCTCGTGGGGTTAAATTTTCTAACTTGAGGAATATAAACCCACGTCCCTGAAATAACTCCTACAATTTTGACCATTTCAGTTTAAAAGTTTCCACAGTACTCCACACCCAAATAAGGATCAAGTATTAAAAAAACCCCAAAATTCTACTATAACATCTTATGTTTGAAGTTCCTTTATATGATTCTGTATCTATCATGCAGTTTCTACCTCTCCATCTAAATGGTCTTAAAATAATCAAGAGCTTCCAAATCAAGCAAAGAAATACTTAGTGTTTTTAAAACTGTGAAGTAAAAAATACTAAAAGATTAAAACCCACTTATTTTTCTCCCAAATCATACCTATTTTATGTATTCAGTACACACAGCATATAACCAGAATCTATGTTCTGTTGTAGAGCTCGGACTACATCAGAGTCCCACCTCTACTGCTGTAACTTGACACAAATTCAATGTGTTTAAGTAAATTCAATGAAAACATACTAGTAACATTGCTGTAACTACTCAAGGTATTAATAACAAACAGTTGCAAAACCATTACATACTCTTTGAAGGAACTTGTGTTGTATGAAAACTTACAGAACTCATGCTGCATGAAAATAAACGTATTGTGATTCTGTGATTCACCTACTCAAAGACCCCCAAAGAAGCACATCTGCCATCATGCATGGAATGCGGTGAGGTTGTCAGGGAGCCATGTCTGGAAAATATTAGTTATCAGGACAGTATATCTTGGCAGATGTTGAAGAAAAGCAGGGATGCCTCCTGCTGGAAAAGCAGCTAACCAACCATTATGTATTGATCACAGAATCCCAGAACGGTTGGGGTTGGAAGGGACCTCTGGAGATCAACCAGTTCAACCCCCCTGCTAAAGCAGGTTCACCAGAGCAGATCACACAGGAAGGTGTCCAGGTGGGTTTGAATGTCTGCAGAGAAGGAGACTCCACAACCTCTCTGGGCAGCCTGGGCCAGGCTCTGGCACCTCCAAAGAAAGAAGTTTCTCCTCATATTCAGATGAAACCTCCTGTGCTTCAGTCTGTGCCCNNNATTCCTTGTCCTTCTTAAACTGGGGAGCCCAGAACTGGACCCAGAACTCCAGCTGTGGCCTCACCAGGGCAGAGCAGAGGGGGAGGAACAACCTCCCTCGACCTGCTGCTCACACTCCTCCTAACGCACCCCAGGTACCATTGGCCTCTTGGCCACAAGGGCCCATTGCTGGCTCATGGTCAACCTGTTGTCCACCAGAACTATATTAACTGTCTAGAACTGTGAAATAACCTCTTGAAGTTGCCCATGACCAAAACAACAGAGATGGAGACCTTTTTAGACTCTGTGTAGGACTGCAGTAAAGCAAATCAGCTGCACAGATTCCTCTGCTTTAGAAATGGGCAATGCAGAATTGCTCACTCTGGTACTCTGTAATGCTACATCTGTAGGCATTACCGCAAAGTCACTACAGGAAAATATACCTCTAATGCCTGTGCATCCCCTACTATCCTGCCTGTAAGGCTTAGCTGTACTTCGGATGCAACAAGTATCCTCTAATAAATACAGTAATTCTTAGAACCTGTTAACTTATTTTAGATCCACGTATTTTACTCTTGATCAGCATCTATTTAGTTTTCATTCAGAGACAGACACAAGCTATTTGTAAGTTTTCTTCAATAAAACAAAGCAAAATATTTCAACTGAGAAAAGGTACAAAAAAATTTAAAACCAAACAAAACTTTATTTTAACAATATTAAAGCAGTAAAGACTTCGTTTGTAATTTAAAAAGAGTTAAAATCCTAATAACCTTTGGTCTCAGAAATAAGACATCAACTGCAACCACAGTCACCATCTGAAAATTCCAAATGTATTCAGACTTAATAACTTCACCTTTGAGTTATGAACCCCTAATTAGATTCTAATTCCCATATAATGTTGAAAGAGAACTCTGAACTGAACAAGTAACTTCTCATTTTCCAACATATTTCCAACACACTTCAAATGAAGGCTAAGAAAGTTAAGTGATACGTAGGATGAAAAACTTCCAAAGCCTTGAGTGTGAAAAATACAGCTGTGAACATATACATATATATATATATATATATATATATATATATATAAAAAATCTACAAAAGAGTGAGGCTCCTCCAACACAGGGCAGATCTAAACAGAATGGATTAAAGGGAATTGCAGAAAGCACACCAAAAAAAAATGAAGATGCCAGTACACAACTGAGATCTGATAATTACGAAAATTTCCCATTAGATACTCAAAAACAGTCAGGTATATTTGCTATAGTAAAGAAAACGCATGAGTGACATGGGGAAAATGACACCATGAAAGCAAGGGGAAAAATCTCTGGCTTTTCTGGATCTAGGGAAAAAGAATGGGTAGATCTCATGTGCAATCAGCAATGTCAATAAAGACATCTCTAGAAGTGATAAAGAACAGCTCCAAGAAAATAAATGTAATATTAGAATTATTTGTAATCTCTGGGAAAAAAAAAAAAGCCATCAAAGAAAACAAATACTTTAAAAATATTTTTTAAAAGAGAGGGATTTGAAAAATAAGGGGTAAAAAGTCACCAAGCAAGACCCCAGAAGGACCAATTTTTGTTGGGCACCACTAGACCACTGTCAGTTAAGGGACTCGGAGCATCCTACACAACTCACTCATCAGCTGCTCTGTGGGGAACCTTCCCACTCCTTTCATCATTCAGGATGGAGTCCCATCAGAAGTGGAGATTAAGTGCTCGGACTTCTAAAACTGCGCTTCAAAGACACGGGAGGAGACAGCACATAGCAGCTTGAAAGAATCACATCTTAGAAAGCTCAGTCCTGAACAGAAAGAGTACACTTGATACTAGGATTCTGTTCTTTGCCGAGTTACTATATTCCTTAAAGACAATATCACAAGTGGAGATAAAAACTCAGACTCTTTTTTAACAAAAGTAAAACAGAAGCACAGGAAGTATTTGGTCAAAATCCTTCCACTTGAGAAATTTTAGAGAACACTGCTTTTAGTCAAAGAATTTCTTTCATAAGCAGAAAGAATAACCAAGTCTGTTTAATCAGGATCTGTGTTCTTTGACTGCTCTTCATCCTCTAACCCCAGACTTGACTTCTCCATGTTCTTTGCCAAACAACCAAAAAGCTCCAGGTGCCAAATCAAATATAAATTCACTAAATGTATCTGTCTTTCTCAGAACAGAGGCAGCGATTTTTCTCTTTCCTCTCTACCCATCAACGATTTTGACAGAACTTTTTAGAATTAAATCTACCTTTGAGACCTCTAGTCTCCATTTTACTGAAGAATTCAAAACTCAGTGGTGACAGAACAGCAGAAGCAATGGCATCAAACTTGTTTTGTTAGAAAACCAGGTTTTCAAAGGGAGTTTGGAAAGGTCAGGCCGAGCACTAATCCTCGCCATAACCACTAGATTCCAGGTTCTGATAATGAGAACAAAATCGCCGTGTTTAAATCATATGCGTGACTTCACAGGACACGAAGTTAACTACTTTTTGCAGAATTTAAACCATTTTTGGCAACATACTTGGATTTAATCAGAGTGGATAAATATGTGATATGACATGAAGACAAGGGAGTCAGAATCTTCTCAGTCGTGCCCAGTGACAGGCCAAGAGACACGGGACATGTTAAAACACATGAAATTCAATCTGAATGGGAGAAAACACTTTTTTCAGTGCAAGGATGATCAAACACTCAAACAAGTTATCCAAAGAGGTTGTAGAATCATCAGTCGTGGAGACATTCAAAAGCCAACTAGACAGGATCCTGGGCAGCTGTGACCCTGCTTGAGTAGAGAGGTTGGACAACCTGACTTCAAGAGGTCCATTCCGACCTAAAGGATTCTGTGAATGATTCCGTGAAAACGTATTTCATTAATATTTTTGATGGAGCATTCACATCCATACCAAAATGGTCTTGAAAACATTTCCTGAGTATTTAAAGCATATCTACTGTCATTAATAGTACAAAGAAAAACCTTTGAGGGGCTCGAGCTGTCAGGAGCTTCTGATTTATATTTTAATGCATGAAGATAAAAGTTAATGTCAATTTGAAGAAATTAATTTTTGTTGCAGATTTTATTAGACCATTACCCTCCATAAGCTTTCACAAACCTCTTACAGTGAGTCATTCATAAATTGGATTCATATGGCAAGAGGACACAGAAATGTGTTTCTATGTCTGCCTGGTTATCTGGAATTATCTAGATCTAGGATTTAATACAGACTGCAAAGCAGATTCTGGAAAATCACACTGAACACTTCTTGTACACTCACTTATAAACCTGGGTATATTAGTGACTTCCATTGAAGCTCAGTGTTACTTCAGACTTTTCTTCAGCATCTTCTGCTTGACAAAGGTTTGGTTGGAGCTTTAGTAAGAGGTAGATTTTCCTTTCGTTTCCACTCTAGGCCCGTCCTCTACTGAATTATCACAAATAGTTCTTCCTAAAAATCTCTCCCCCAGCAGCCAGAATCCAAAACTGTTGTGTTTTGTACATTGATCAAGATACTCTCAACATTTATTGGACAAGAAAATGCAATAATTCCAAAACTCTGCTACTTGTTTGGAATTGGAATCTTATTATTACAGACTTTTTCTTTGCTTGTGTTATTTCCCTGTTTTCTGGGGCATTGCACAAGGTACTGACTGTAGTGGTCTTAGGATGGAACAGTATTTTATGAAGAATAAAACACGGAGTTCACAACTCTGTATCATGTATTATATTCTCTCACAGTATAAAAAAAAAAATACAGTTCCCCAAACAATAATAAAATCCATATCTATGATATATTAGATACATCCTGTATGCCTAAGTGAAAGATCTGAGAATACATTCGCTGCTTAAATTTATTTTTTTTCCCATAACTTTGTATTATTCCTTTATCTTTCGTGATTCCAGCAGCAGCAAGTATAAAACCGAAGTACTGAACAAAATCACTTTGCGTCAGGGAGAACACACACACAGGGAAAAGACATCCCATTGTCAATGGATTTATAAAGCAAACAAAGATATACAATCGCTGAGAACAAAAACCATAGTTAATGGTCAATACTATAGAAAAGTCAACACAAGAAGAAAAACTCCTCAGTAGGTGTTCAGTTTCTTTTATGCAGCAAATTAATATAATTTGATGTATAAAATTTAAGTTTAAATGCCTTAAAAGCTTGAAAAATAATAACAGCATGTGAACGCCCTTTTCTTCAATCCATAATTTATTTTAGATTTCCAACAGGGCTCTGGTATTTCCAGGACTGACAACAGGAAGAAACTATTTGTCTTTACCAGTGCTGTAATTTTCTCCATGACTGTAAATCACCATTCACGTTTCAGACCACTATTGCTGATGTATTTAAAGTAAAACCTTCTGGAAATCTTCAAGCTGCTCTTTATAAATCCCAGCTCTTGGATGTCACCACGTGTACATCTACATTAAAGTACACGGTTTGTTATTCCAGCTCATTACCTGTTAACGTTAAACGTCTGAAGTTTCCAAAAAATAAGCAAACATCGGTTCTGAATTCTGTTCCTGTTCAGACACACCAAGTGATGAATACAAGAAAATCTAGAAAGCTCAACAGTGTGTTAGGAATTGTAGAATCCAACACATGAGGGAAGAGAAGGTTTCTAAAGAAGCACATCGAACTGGCTTCACAGTGACAAAATACCGATTTTGTATCCCACAAAGCTCTGCTACCTTCATTTTAAATTATATGAAAGGCAGACTTACAGTAAACAAGATATAAATCCTCTCCACCTACTTGGCATAGAGTTGTCCGCCACGTTATCCTTCAAGCTGAAGGAGGAGAGTTAAAAATACTGAAAGCCAATGAAAATCTTCCAGATTTTTCCACTTTGCTTTTTATTTAAAAAGAGGCTTCCGGTCCAAGTTATATACCAGAAAAAAACTACGCTGAATGAAATACAGCCCTGCATAGCCCTTGAGGAGGTATATAATTCTCAAATCTCCTTTTTTTCCCCCCCTCCCCAAATTTCCATAGACATCTTTCTAGCTCTGTAGCAAATTTCCAACTCCAGACATGAATTTACAGTCCTTGTAAATTCCTTCTCACAAAGCACGGAAAGAAAATTAAATTGTTCTAAGAAGTTCTAGTGGATGTATTCTTGGGCTTCAAGGCAATTGAATGCATCAGCCTTAACATTTCAACAGTAGTCAACTGTGAACAGATATTTCTTACCTATTTTAAGTTTTCTGTGCCCTAAACTTAAGTGCTTCTCTACATCTGAAGATATTAAAATGAGAAAGATCAACGTTTAAAGGTTGTGAAGTTTTAAGAGTTTTTCTCGTAGTTCTCAAAAGAAAGAAGAAGGTCAAAGGACTGCTGTCTGCACCTTTTGATGAAATCTGCCACGCAGAAATTGGCTGAGCGTAAACCAGAGGGTTGAATGTGCATCTGTATCCTTCACCTTACCAAAAAGCTGAGAATCCTCTGCCCCTTCCCTTCCTGTAATGGCACGGTTTGATTTACTCCCATTATGTTGCCTTATTTATGGCTACATTTTGTGCCTTATCACAGCTGCAATCACATTTCTTGCTGTTCAGCAGAACTAAACTATTCCTTCCACACTATCAAAAGTTACAGTGCTTGACAGCCCCATATTCTACCAGTAACTTTTCTTCCCGATTCTCCATACCCATGAAATGTAATATTCTGGGACTTCTCATCAAGTCACTGCTTTGCTGTCTTAGTCCTGAGCCTGAAAAATTTAACTCGAGTCAATCAAGTAATTAAATTTGAGAATTCTTCGCCCCTGGAAATATTGTAGCAGTAGTCCTCTAAAACACCTACAGGAAATTAAATGATGATATCATCAGCCTGCGTATAACTTTTTAATTCCATCAGCTGTACCGGCACCTGCCACGTAACCGCATTTGTATTAATATAGCACCTGTCCCAGGTGTTAATATAGCACAAGACTACGTCCCATTATTGTGCAATCTTCTGTTTATTAAAGACTTACTTTAAATTAGCTCTTCAGGATGTGGCTTATTTCCTGGTATCTCTGCTTGTAGTAATATCTGGTGATAAACGACATGACTAATATTTGGTAATAAACAATAGTAGAAGTCTGCATGAACCAAAACCGTGTTTTAAGAGCATCTATATTATTTCATATCGAAACACATGAAGGATAAAACAGATAACAGTTCAGTTACCCCTGAAAGAAATGATTTAGATTTTTCTGAGCACGCACTGAAGAACAAAACATAGAGTTTAGTTGCCAATTAGCCCTGCCCTGTAAAGCATTGAGGATTCTGCAAATTCATTCCATTTAGGGTCTGTAACCTAAATAGAGGAGGAGGGGATGAGTTATAAATAGCATCAGCCAAAAAAAAAAAAAGCACCAATTAGTAGGAATTGCCACAATAACCTTTGTCAGGATAAATTTAAGGTATAAGGCTCTGAGATAGTTACTATGGCAACCACAGGCACTTGCAAGGTACTATTAATGAGAAATGCAGTATCTGTCACACACGGCAGTGGATGCAGCAGCAGCCTGACAGGCTATTTAAAGACTCTGTTTTCTTCCCTGCCCCCTTTTTTTCAAAGAGCCGCAGGAAAGTAAACTGCTACACGGGTCGCTTTAATATGTATATTTTTCTGATTTCGTATTCTCTTTCCACTTCTTCAGTCGTTGAACTGTTAAGACCTCAACGTGAGCTTGATTCAAATCGGACAGGTTAGGTTTACAGACATTACCCGCGGTTTGGCTACTCTTTGCAAAATAAATTTAGCTCACAACTCGTATGAAAACTCCAAGTAGCAAAAGGCGAAACGTTTCACCTGGGTAGCCCAAAATATACAGCTAGAGGACTTATGGTAAAATAATAGCTTTCCAGTATTGTGCAACAAGACATTCAGAAACTAATACAAAGATTTGTTAAAAAAATGGTATAAATTCACTTATTTGCCAATACATGATGCGGCTGTTATGTTAGCACCATGTATTTTATCAGTTGGAAATTATCTCGAGTATATGTATGGTACTTTTTCCACATACACATAAACAAGTTTTCAGTATGGATAGCTTTAAAAAATGAGGTTTCTCCTTTTTCTACACAAAGTCCATTTCACTTCTAGTGTTTAAAAAAGAAAAAAAAAAAAAAGCCAGTTTCAAACCTGGGCTGTCACTGACACCACAGGGACCCACATTAAAGACAAGCCTGCATTAACTCCTGACTGCACACATAAAGTGAACACAGTTCCCATCAGAATCCTAAAAAACATATTTTTCAGGACTGAAAAAATAATAAAACGTGCTGCTGCAGCTCCTTGGTACTCCCGGGGAGCACTGCGACCAGATCTGGGGCGCTCAGCACAAGCGAGACCCATGGGGCTGTCAGAGCAGGGCCAGAGGAGGCCATGGAGATGATGAGAGGGAGGGAACAGCTCTGCTGGGAGGACAGACTGGGAGAGTTGGGGTGTTCAGCTGGAGAAGAGAAGGCTCCAGTTACACAGAGGGATCTGGACAGGCTGGATCGTTGGGCTGAGGCCAATTGTCTGAGGTTCAACAAGGCCAAGTGCCGGGTCCTGCACTTGGGTCACACCAACCCCAGGCAGCGCTACAGGCTGGGGAAGAGTGGCTGGAAAGTGCCTGGGGGAAAAGGACCTGGGGGTGTTGGTGNAGGGGCTGGAGCACAAGTGTGATGGGAGCGGCTGAGGGAGCGGGGGGGTTCAGCTGGAGAACAGGAGCTGAGGGGAGACCTTCTGATCTCTGAACTGCCTGAAAGGAGCTTGGAGCATGGAGGGGGTTGGGCTCTGCTCCCAAGGAACAAGGGACAGGATGAGAGGAAATGGCCTCAAGTTGCACCAGGGGAGGTTTAGATTGGATATTGGGAAAAATTCTTCATGGAAAGGGTTGTTGGACACTGGAACAGGCTGCCCAGGGCAGTGGTGGAGTCACCATCCCTCTTTAAAAACGAGTTTAGATGAGGTTCTTAGGGACATGGTTTAGTGACAGAGGTAGGTTATGGTTGGACTCAATGATCCTGAGGGTATCTTTTAACCAAAATGATTCTATGAACTTATTGTGGCCTTTCCATATGTAAAAGTAGCTTATAAGAAAGATGGAGAGAGACTTTTTACCAAGTAGTGGACTAGATGACCTTTAAAGGTCCCTTCCAACTCAAACCATTCCACGGTTCTACAATTTCAAACTACACATGCGGATGGAAAGGTCTGTTCAATACCAAAAAACCTGGGCCAGCTGAAAGCGGTAATTCAACTGTGCCGGAACCACCGGGAGACACCTGGTTCATAAAAAGCGTCATTCACTGCTCCCACCCTCATTGTTAATGTGGATACAGTTCTCAAAACTTTCTCTTCATACCGTTTCAAGTTTCCTTCTTGGTCAACTCTGGTTTTGTTCACACCAAACTGAATTTTCATGTAGTAGAAGAATGCGACTAGAAGGATCTTTATGAGCTCAGAAATAATTATCGATAAATTACCACTAAACTGTATTTTGTTACCTTTATCAATCCCAAAGAGGCAGCTTCTCTCCTTTTAAAGACTGCAAATTAAATACTAAAAATTTTCTTTAAAAATTAAGTTTCCTAAAACCAAAGCACTCAGGAGAACACACTTCAAAAACCAGATCAGCGGTAGCTTGTGATTTAAATAGGTTAAATGTGGCCTTGGCAACTTAGCAGCCAAGCTTTCGCACTGGTATTAGCAGGTGTTAAATCTCCTTGAAGCTCTCAGAGCTCTGCCAATTCATCCAGAGATGCACAACTCATTAACACCATATTGACAGAAACGATAGGGCTGAGAATGAAGATTCCCTGGTGAAGCAGCTCTGGAAGGAAAGTTTGGTGATGGGAGTGGGTAATTCATATGTTAAGCCCTCATTTGTCAAATCGAAAGGTTTTAGCTGAGATAAATCCATGGTTCGGAGTTTACCACGTGTTTCGGAGAAACTATTAACAACATTAATATTCTGGAATGTGTTCGGAGGAGCTGACATATATTTCAGTTTGAACTGAAAAAAAAAATACAACGAATAAACACTTCAGGAAAAATACAGATGACCTAGTAAACTGTTATAGCAGGAGTAATGCAGAGAGAAAGATTTCCTCACACAAGCAATGACTCAGTAGCTACTTTCCAAAACAAGATTAGTTTCTGGAGACTTGCACAGCAAAGAGGAAAAATTGTTTTAATTGTATTAATGGCACGTAGCCACACAAACCACTCTATTCTGTTATACTGAGTATATCTAGCTTCAATACGTACCTAAATTTATTCAGATTATATTTTTTTAATTTTGCTATGTGATTTACAAAGCTTTCAGATGACTTTAAACAATATTAAAAGAAAGTTTCCTGTTCTGATTTTTCCACTGCTTTCCCCTCTTGGTTAAAGGTTAAAGGACAGACCTACACTCAGCTGACCGGAGTCAGTACAATTAATGGGAAAGACGATTCTGAAAGGAAGAGGAGAACAAGCAACTGGGGAACAGAGAAATATCTTGGAGAATCTGAAAAACTAACTGTCATCGGTGATGAAAATCTCTATACTAGATTATTTGGGGACAGAATAAACAGGCCCCAACCCATTACCAGCTCTTCCACTTAATGCCACATTTCACTAGTGCAAATCCTGATTTAACGGCATGTGTGGAAATATTCCAGAAACCCTCCGGTCAGGAGTAAGGAACAGATCTTCAGATAACAGCAAAACCTTCACCAAGAAGTAAATGATTTAGTTTGCGAAGATAAGAATCGCTGAACCAGTTTCCATTTAACAACCTTACCAATAGTTATACTAGACAGGAAAACTTTAATCCCACAATTGAAAGTGGGGAGGCAGGGGGAGATAATACTGATCATCTGGGGCTATTAAACCTGAAATAGTTTTATAATTCTTTCTTCCATTTACAAAGTGTACTTGCTTTTATTTTCTTTTTTTTCTTCCCCTCAAGCGTACCAGCATCTACGTTCCTCTCCCATATTATGTTCCCTTTTGCAAATATTTTCTTCCTAGCGCTTCCTTTCAAATTAAATCATTTTCAAGTATCACCTTCTCAGAGGTGAGATCATACCAAAGAAGTGAAAACATCCTTCCCTGCGCTGATACACCTGCTCAAAAAGTTGTTCTGTGTTCAGCTATTGAACCCTGGGCAGCATTTTTATAGACTAGTGTATTAAAACCCACATCCAGTTCCTAAGAGGTAAAAGAGAGTTCTGAGCTCATCATTCACTACTTAGAGTTCAGATTCTTTCTCCACCCCGTTCATCACTTTGGATTTATTGAGACCGAAGGTCACCTGCCAGTTTATTATCATCTCCTTCTGTAATTCCTCGCAGTCAGCTTCCCCCTTTACAGCCCAGAATTTGCTCTCGGGGACCTTCCCATCCCATAACTCACCCCTTTTCCAACCCACATCCCAGAAGGTCCCTGATGCTGACTTGGTCTCTACAAGTGATTATTCCCTCTTCTTTCTCTTCACCAATTAATAACTTTCCCTTCTTATCCCACAGCAGCTTAGATTCTCTATAAGCCTTTGATGGGGAACCCTGTTGCATGTCAAGAATTATATTAATTAGATCTTCCTTACCCAGAGGCTTGTGAGCTCCTTAACACAACTTCAGTGGATTTATGAGCTACATCTTCCCTGCATAAAACCATGTTTACTCTTTCCTAATTCAGCACACTTATCCAGTGCAGATGTTCACAAAAAGAAACCTGAAAGAAACCTGTAATTAACCTTCTTTATTACAAGCCGCCATCTTTCCTGAGGGTGCTCACTTACGATTCGGCCTATTAAATCTGAAATGTTTCCATAATGTCAGGATCTTTCTCAGCCTGAAAGCACTACATAAGTAATTTTAAAAGTGCATATATGGAGGTTACAAACACACCTACCACACTAGACAGAAATCAAAGTACTACAGGATTCAGATTTAGAGTTTCTCTCCTTCAAGTAACAGTCCTTTTGAGGGCCAGAAAATCAAACAACGCCAATGGTTTTCTTTGAGAACTGTCTGTTATTCTTTAAAAATCCAAACCTAGAGCAGAATTTGTTTTTCTTACAACTGCAAGAAAACGAATTAGAAGCAGTATGCATTTTTGAAAACAGCAAATAGGCTCCAAATGCTGTATTGTGGACTAAGAGGATACCGAGCTAAGGTGGGTAAAGAAGATCCAGCCATCAAAAGAGTGGGTTGGAGTGGGGAGACAAAGTGGCCAAGGAGGACTTAACATCATCCCATTCCCCACCAAAATTATAGACTTCTATAGGGCGAATCATACATTGTATTGAAATTTAGCAGAATATTATTTTGGTGGGGGTTTTTTTGTTTGTTTTCTTAATTTAGAACCTATAAATCCTTGCATTATTCCAAAGAAGGTTTCAGCTTTTTGCTTATGATCCCACTTATATAGCAGCAGCAGGAGAAAAGACAGGAAACAAAGACTCCAAACCAACTTCTGGATACACCTTTATAACTGCAAAACCAAAATATCATAAAAAGATGGCTTTAGATACTATAGCATTTATATAACATCTTCCAGTGATCCTTTCAGATCACTGTTGTTTTAGCTTTTGTTTCCAGTTAACGAAGGAAGAGGTAAATGGATGTCAAGACTGAAGAATAAATTCAGACTGCTGAAGCACTAATTTTAAATGACCGTTCCCTTTGAAGGGAAGACTCATAAACGAGCTGTTTTAATTATACGTCTGACCATCAAAACTAAATTAATAGGAATTGGGTATGTTCGTTTCCAGCTTCAGGAAATCTATTCGGTACCGTCCTGATCTTCTACAGAACATCAGACAGCAGGCAGAAAGCCAAATCAGCGCAACATCAGAGTAACTTTAATAAATCCTTTGGCCATTAAAGCAGACGTAACTGGCAGCCACTCAAGACAATCTTCTTTCAGCCCATTAATGCAGCCACCGTGTCACCACAGCCGCAAAACACAGCGACTGCTCCTAAATACAGACAGGGCTGTAGGCTGAATTAATCTATTTATTTACAGCTATCGATCAAACCAGGTGTGACTCGGAGCTGTACCCACTCCCAAAAGCTCACTCTTTTACTGGTAGCATGAACAAAAATATCCTGAAATGTGTTCGGCGGCTTTTTCCCTGAAAATAAAAATGATCGTTAATTAGGAAATGGACTAAAACTCTTCAGTTATTGCCACCATTCGAACGTATAACCTCTAGAAGTTTTACACATCCAGATACCCTTCACTGCATATTTCCACGTCTCCAAATACGTTATTCACAGAATCACAGAACATTATGGATTGGAAGGGACCTCAAAAGGTCATCTAGTCCAATCCCCCTTACCTTGTATATTAGAGCAATTTAACTGCAAAATAAATTCCACGGCAATTTTTCATCTGTTCCATAAACATCTAAGGCACCAGGTTTTAGTTGTGAATGAACAGAAAAACTAATGCATCTAATCAGATCTATGAGGGAAGATTGTGCAAATACACTCTACCCCAAATAAAACACTACTTGAAGTAATATATGAGTCTGGAGGTCAAGAGCCTTACCATAAACTGACACTAAGATCTGTAACAGCAGAAAAATAAAGGAAGAAAGGCTAAGGAAAGAAATTAATCCTTGGGCAGGGGGACAAAAAAAAGAAAAAAAAAAATAGGACAAATGCTGAAAGTCTTAAAGGACAAAAGAAACTGATAGAGGAACCAATTCGTAGGGGTATGTGCCCATAACACCGTTGGCTTTGGGAAGAACGAGCCAGTTTGGTAAGGAGTAGCTAGATTTTCAAATCAAAGAATTGTGTAGGTTGGAAGGACCTCTGGAGCTCACGCAGTTCAGAGCCCTCCACCCCAGCACTGCTGACCTGCCCACAAAGACCCGGCTTTGCAGCACAACAGGATGCGAGCGATACTTCTTTTTTGCAAGCCAGTTCCCATCCAGACACCCAGCACAGCTCCCTCGTCTGTCACGTCCCGGGCAGAGCCGCCTTCAACTGGATGAGAAAGAATTACAAGATAACCTCCGCAATAAAAAGTTTGCAGCCTTCCTTGAATTTATACTGTAATGCCAAGTCTTACAGAAATTTGCTATATTAGCAGAGCCGCAGATACGTACTTGGGTAGATATGATACCTCTTTTTTACCTTGTGGTTCTTCATCATCATTTCATTTATAGAATCATATAATTGTAAAATAGTTCAGGTTGGAGAGGACCTTCAAAGTCCATCCAGTGCCAACCCTGCCATGAGCAGGGACATCTTCAGCAGAACGAAAATTTCTTCCCCATGTCTAGAATTTTTGATTAAGTTTCCATCTCACAGAAATACTGACAAACTGGTAGAAAAAAACAAAAAAACAAACAGTGTTGACTACTACTACTCACCTTTCTCCTGCAATGTTCAGAGAGTCCACTAGAAAAAGAACAGGCAAATCCCAATTTTTCCATGGAATCATTTCTTCCTGTGAATATCGGCATCTTTTATTTAATTCTACTGAGGGTAGTAAAGCCCAGTGAGAGGTTGATAATGTTCACCTTCATTCCCCACTTTTTTTCCATCACCCACCAATGTCGAAACATGTTTTTCTAAAAACACAATATGAATCTATTGGCTTGAATTTGTCTGAATGAAGAGCAAGAACAAGCCACTTCAACTCTGATTCCCTTCAGAAAGCAGCATTTTCTCCTCTTTAGCTTGTTGCTCCATTGTTATCTAACAAAAGAAACACTGACAAATTTTCTGACATCCTTTTCTTCCACATATCTTGCATAAAAATGGAAACACAACTCAAAAGTAGTATTTTTTAATAGGATGGCACTTTGTTGAATGCTTCTGTAAACATGCTTAGCACCCAAAAATTTCAATAAATAAATATTTCTTTCCAAGTACTGAAGAAATGAAGGAAGGAAAAAGTCTGTTTTATTCTGTGGGGGAAAAACAAAAACAAATTCCTTTTTTAAAAATAATTTCTAAATGTGAATTTTGAAACCAATTACTTTGACTTGCTTCAAGAGATAGTTTTTGAATCCTGCACTTCCTATAACCTCTGATCTATCTATGAGTTAAGGAGCAAATGAAGACAACTATTTGGGATTTTGAGTGATTTATAGATCACGTAATACCAGGACAGCAAACTCATACTATATCTGTGCAATATTTTGTACAAGGGCCAACTTATTTGGCCGTGTTTATGCTGTTCCTTATTAAACTTAATAAATCCTGTCAGAAACAAACTTGGCCTCCACTCACAAACCTCCCGTTTCCCTTGCTGCATACACAAAATATTAGAAATAGTGCAAAATGGGTCTCCTGAGGTCAAATCAATGTTCAAAGCGGTCATAAAAATTTCCATGCAGCCTAGATCCGGAGAGTTATTCACCTCTGATTTAGGAAAACAGTCAATTCACTTGGACCTACTATTGAAGAAGTGGGAAGAGAAGATAATCTTATGAGAAGTCATCTAATGCCAAAGCAGTTGCCTACCCAGTGTGGCATCCTCCAACTGATATAATCAGTATATTGAGAATTTCAAACTATGCTGTGAGAGGGGAGAAACATCTAATAAGGGCAAATCCAAGAAAGCCCACCCAAAGGGAAAGTCTCCATGCCAGCTATGAGAGAAAGGAGGTTTATCTGTGTTGCAAATATGTGTGGTTTTGACAGAAACAGAAATGCTAAATTCAAAGGCAAATTGCAGGAGATTTTCTTCTATAATGCCTACAGAAATACATCATAACGATATATTCAGAGCAAAAGGATGATATTGCACTGAGGAGGGAACAGGAAGGAGCGACAAGCATCTATTTATATATTTGATGCTGTAAAACCTACAGGGGCATTTGTTTTCTCATCACCAGTTCATGGACAGAACACTGGAAAAGGTCTTGTTGGAAAGCATGGAGATAGCAGGTAGGTCTTCAGGAAGAGTTTGTAGGGGAAGCCGTATGAGGGGCGGCTGAAGTCACTTGGTTTGTTCAGCCTGGAGAAGAGGAGACTGAGGGGAGAGCTCATGGTGGTTGCAGCTTCCTCACAAGGGGAGGAGGAGGAGCAGATGCCAAACTCTTCTCTTTAGTGACCAACGACAGAACCCAAGGGAATGTCAGGAAGATGTGGCAGGGGAGGTTTAGGTTGGACATGAGGAAAAGGTTCTTCCCCCAGAGGTGCTGGACACTGGAACAGGCTCCCCAGGGAGGTGTCACGGCCCCAACCTGACAGTGTTCAAGAAGAGACTGGACAACGTCCTCAGACACACGGTGTGACCTGTGGGGTTGTCCTGTGCAGGGACAGCAGTTGGACTCCATGATCCTTGTGGGTCCCTTCCACCTCAGGACATTCTATGATTCCATGGGCACATCTCAGAAGCCGGCAGGTTCTTCGACTCCACTTCTCTGTGAGGGAGGTGGCTGAACAACCTCATGATCTCCGCGGCCTGGAAATGTCTTAATTTCTAGCTGTATTAATAGACAGCTCAAAGCTCATTTTTTCTTGGTGCCCTCACCTCCCTTAACCTTTAAAAGAGAGCCCTTCTCTGCCCCCAACTTCATAGAATACTTTAATAATCCCTTTTAAATTTTACTGCGCTTATCAAACAAAAGTCAACGTCTACGTTATTTTCATCAGTTATCTGCAACTTCTACCTTTCGATCTCCTCTTTCTTGTACGCATGTGGCCAGAACTGAATGTCATAATACTCATTCGTTATTCCCTATTTCTATTTGCCTGTCCCGTTCCCGGACCACGTTTGGGTTTTTGAGGTCCACTCGCACTGAGGACTCGCAATCGCCCATCCAGCCTCTGCAAGAAGAGCCAAGGTTGGAAGGGACCTCCAAAAGGCACCTGGACTAACTCCTCCATGGGAAGCATTCCCCTTTCAGCAAAGGGATTCCTTGAGTGCTCTAACCACAAAACACTCCCAAACTGAAATTTTTCTTTATTATTCCTTCTAGTGCTCTTTGCTTTTTTTTATTATACTGTTTATTATTTTGCCAGTCTGTATTTTTTGCAGACCCTTCCTGTAACGCCACTAATTTTTGAAAAGTGCTTGGAAATAACTATGAACGTAAGAACTGGGTCATACTACGGATCTGACCAGAGCTGGGCATATCACCCTTTCCTACACAAAAAAGCATTTGCTTTCCAATTTATTTGTTGCAAACAAATTTACTCAAAATTATCTAGCATATCTAAAGATTGATTTGGCTAGTAGTCAAAAAAGCCTTAAAAAAATCAAATGTGTTATTTAACAAATGTCAAATAAAACACAAAATACAAATGATTACCCTGAAAACAGAAGGTTATTTTAATGATTTAGTTAATACAGGCTTTGATATTTTTAAATTTGACTTCAAGGTATCTCAGAAGCTTCCAGCTTGCCATGGATTTAACATGACAGCCCAGGGAAATTGCTGTGAAACTTTATTTTCTCTCGATGATGCAATGCAAAGCCTTAATCATAGCAGCTTTGTCTTTAAAACATAAACTTTAACAGCAATGTAAGGAAAAAATCATTAATCTCTCATATAGATAACATGCCCTCTCATAAACAAACACACAAATTAAACACTGACTTGGCAGCTATGAGAAATAACAATCAAGATTTACTTACACATGGACAATAAATTTATGAAGGGACGTACAGTTTAAAAGGGGGCAGAATTCTTAATTCTCATACCGTTTGAAAGAGGTCTTATTCAAAATGTTATCAATATGTAAGTGCATTGTTAAACCAATTCTGCAGAAATTGCAGCAAAACACATCACAGACTTCACAGTTCAATTATTCAACACATTCAAACACAAAAATTAAGTAGTAGTGAATGGCCCTCATTAATAGTATGCACATAAAGGACTTCTAAAAACTTATTTACTTTCCAGGGCTGGAAGAAACATCATACTTTGTGATGAGAGATATAAAAATGAAAATTATAATTTAATTCTTTTTGATTCATTAGAATCTAACACAAAGGGTATTTAAAAATAGGTTAAGTCAACAGACACAAATGTTCAGTTATCAAAACTCAGAAAAATATCCATACTTCCACTGACTTCAAAAAAAATTACTAGAGCGGATATGTAAAAGTAAACTCATTCACTTAACCCTAGAGAATCACAGAATCATTTTGGTTGGAAAAGACCCTCAAGATCAAGTCCGAACATTAACCCAACACTTGCATTAAACCACGTCCATAAAAACGTCATCTAAATGCCTTTTAAACCCCTCCAGGGATGGTGACCCCACCACTGCCCTGGGCAGCCTGTTCCAATGCCTGACAGCCATTTCTGGGAAGAAATCATTCCAAATATCCAATCTAAACCTCCCCTGGTGCAACTTGAGGCCATTTCCTCTCATCCTGTCCCTTGTTCCTTGGGAGCAGAGCCCAACCCCCTCCATGCTCCAAGCTCCTTTCAGGCAGTTCAGAGATCAGAAGGTCTCCCCTCAGCTCCTGTTCTCCAGCTGAACCCCCCAGCTCCCTCAGCCGCTCCCATCACACTTGTGCTCCA
>VWYH01002497.1:444759-481448 GCA_013399365.1 Pampusana beccarii | reverse complement strand
CCCCTTCTCATCCACCCCAGGTCCCATTGGCCTTCCTGGCCACAAGGGCCCAGTGCTGGCTCATGGTCACCCTGCTGTCCCCAGGACCCCCAGCTCCCTTTCCCCTTCACTGCTCTCCAACAGCTCGTTCCCCAACTTATACTGGAACCTGGGGTTGTTCCTGCCCAGATGTCAGACTCTACACTTGCCCTTGTTATATTTCACTACATTTTTCCCCACCCAACTCTCCAGCCTGCTCAGGTCTCTGATGGCAGCACCTTCTGCCCTGTCAGCCACTGTTCCCAGTCTGGTGTCATCAGCAAACTTGCTGACAGTGCTCTCTATTCCCTCATCCAAGTCATTGATGAATATATTGAATAGTACTGGTCCCAGTACTGACCCTTGAGGCACTCCACTAGATAGAGGCCTCCAACTGGACTCTGCCCCATTCACCACGACTCTCTGGCTTCTCTCCTTCAGGCAGTCCCAAGGTTTAAACCCTACAGTCCTCACACCGAGGCCACAATACCCTGAAAACTAACAGTGCTACATCCATAACCACCAACTGTGGAGTCTCGTATACATGGAGGACTTTAACAACTCAGTTGTGTTGTAACACAAGGATATACGAGAGGATTGATCTACTCAGACCACCACCACGATAAATCTTCTACTGATGAGGATGTTTTCTGTTCCCGAATGCCAGACACACCGTGCGCAGCATGGAAATGTAAAGGCAATGCAGAGTACGTTGTACAAAATGAGATATCCTGGGGCATGTAATGAGATAACATCTATTACCATAAATTACGAAGTGATTTGTGCATAAATGAGGGTTGTCATGAAATTTAATTTTAATGGTTTGATAATCAAGTAAGAAACACAATAATTACCATACCTAGGTTTTTCAATAAATTTCAATCACTGCTGGTGGCAACACTTTTTTGTTAACATCCATAATACGATTCCCTTACCAGAGTTGGCTGCTATATTTTACCATTTCCAAACAACCTGTTGAATGCCACATCGCTGTGATAAACAACTTCAGCTTTACTATTGATTACATTCAAAATATTTCTACGTTCATAGCAAAGCCCGTTGAACAGCGTGCAGTTGACTATTTCAAGAAATGGTTTTGCAGACGAGAGGCTCTGCTATTCAAGCAAAATATCTGAAGATCGAACTTTCCGACAGCGTGTATCAGAGAACTTGTTTCCCTCGTTATCACGTTAAGTATATTCAACCAGATAGATTAACAAAATACGTTGACACCACGGTGTGGTACATCGAACCCATTTTTATTAACTGAAGATGTTGCCACCATCTCAGCATCGCTCGCTGCAGCCAGAACTTCAGTAGAGTAACTTGTCTGACAACTTTTTGTTGGGATAGCAGTTCTCCAGTGTATTTCCCTGCGTATATTAAAGCTTTAAAAAAATTCTTACAGATGATTTTGAAACTAGCTTTGTAATGAACCCTAGATTTACTTTCAGTTCAACAAAGGACCCTCCAAAAACCTCGCTCCTCGCTTTTCTTCAAAATTTCACCTCATAGGAGAGGGAAGGAAAATTTCCTTCCTTCTCCTTCTCTCCAAATGACTCTTAATTCTCTGCTCTTCCCACCGCAATCTTCTGAGAACAAAAGACCTCAAAGTAAAATATATCACTAATCATCCCACAATGGGACACAAAGGAACATTTCAAGTCATATAGAAACCAAAAGGAGGAGTACGAAGATCACTAAGTAACATCTTGGGATAAAGGAAAAAAATGAAAGGCTGATCCTTTCCATTTGTGCGTCTGCAGAACATATAACAATAAAAGATAGAAAAACGAGTGAACAAAATAATCACTGAGCCAAAATTATCATTTCTTACTACAAAATGATAGGGAACAAAGTATGCGTTCCTCTATGCTAAAACAGAGGGAAAAGAGCGTCACTTTGCAGAAACACTGCTTGTATCCATATCCAAGAACAGACACAATGCACACACTAAACATTCCCAATTAATGCCTTAAAAAATTACACTAAATAGTAAGATTAAGGTTTTCTGAAAGCCAAAATGATAGTCTTTACTAGTCATCAGAATAATCTTACTGTACAAAAAGGCACAGGTTTTCCAGACAACATTTTAATGGTCTAAAGGATGTCACTTTTCCTTAATAGTATAATACAATTTTTTATACTTCATGCAATGTTATCATAACAGCTATTATTTCCCTAACTCTAAATCAATGGATGAAAACTTCACTTCAGACCCTTGAGTATAAAGGGTGTGTAGTATTCTATGCATTTGATCCATTTTACATAAACAGGAGGGGGATGGAGAGCACCAAATAATATGGATTCTATAAGATGGATAGCAGGGAATGCCTTGTATGGACTTGGAATGATTTGGCAGTGCTGATGATCCAAGACTTTTTGACATTTCTGTCTCCATCTCCTACACCCTCCTCATTCCACACAGCATTATGCTCCTTTGTAGACCCGTAGGCAGAGAATATGAAAACACTTGTAATCTCCAGCAATAAGAACACGAACGAAGAAAACAATTTCCTGCTATCTACACTTGGTCAGAACAGGACATTTCAAAACGATGGAGGGAGAATAAACCACAAAAGGAAGCGAGACTGACCAAAGCTGGCAAAGAAGTTATAATTTAAATAAAAAGGGATTACGGAAAACATTAAGATTGAGGCCAGAACCAAGAAGGTAAAGTGAAATTGAGAAAATTCAGCCTTGGTTTGAGTCAATGTATTTTCTCATGGTTTTGCTCTGGAGTCATTAAGGTAAAAAGCATTCTGAATTTACTGCTATTGTTACATATTCTATACTTCTTTTCAACAACTGTTGCCTTGCATTTGATGTGTTTTTACTTTGAATTTAATATTCAGACTGAGATTTGAAGACACTAAAGTATCTCTCTTCAAGTAAGTTTATCAACCGCATGATTTAAGACAGCAGCACAACTGGCCCAAAGAGAACTGCGCAGAACAGGCAACGTTTCCTTTTTCACAGTTTCATCATTTCAAGCTCAAAATGGTGCCATCTAGATGTAATGATTATCGGAAGGAGATAAGCCAAGCAACCCAGCGCATAGGAATCCCAGGTAGATAAATTATAGCAAATAATGGTTATAGTTGGCTACAAAATGACCTTTACATCACCATAGTAGGGTTGTAAGAACCAATACGCATAACAGCCTACTTAATCTAGAATATATTTTTCCACAGAGATGGTAATTGCTTTTTATTCAAGTCTATTTTTCTTTTCTGCAGTCTTCTTCCTATAAAAACTGACGGAATGGCTGGGGAACTACATAAAGAAAAGACTAAAACTGGGAAAGGATAACGCACTAGCAAGATGAGGTTTTAACATCAGAAGTATGTTCAGAGCATATTCTACAGAAACAAGTTAAACGAGCTGTACACCTCAGAACCAACCATTTTGTATTTTGTTATTTTCAGTACTAGTACATTCAGAGCCAAAATAAGTTCACCTGAGAGATTGTTAGAACTCTGTGACACACCTTAAAGAAAGTAAAACTCGCATATTCCTTGACATGTTTAGAAAGAAAATTAGTGTCCAAGTATCACCAATTGCCTATAAATAAATAATGGGGTTAAACCAGACCCTTTTTAATACTGAAAGCACTTACCGCTGGCATTCCCCAGCATGCAGAATTAAATCTTCATTGTTCCTAGCACTGATGGTCAACTCGTGTTCTGTAGAATTGAAGACATCGAGAAGTAGATGGCATTGCCGGGTGCTGTCCGGATGCAGGGAAAAAAGAATAGCACAATTTCAGTAACACAGAATTAATACTTACGTATAAGTATATATGCATAAGTATACATATATATGCATAAATATACATAAATATACACACATTCGCATACACGTATTTTATACCCTACTCCAAGAGTATCTTACTCTTTTACTAAAAAAATATTTTTTTTAACAACTGGATTATTTTTTCACTAAAACTAGACAGAAGCATATCTCCTAGAAAGAAAAAGTTCCACGGCAATTATGACTTGCACAATATTAAGCCCCATAGCATATGATCCCCTGTATAAATTCTCACTATCCAGTTTTCAGATTCACTTCTACGGAAAGCACCAGAGATTTTTTTCAGTTCTTTGAGCGTTCACATGAAACAGTTTTATTATTTCAGATTACCTTGACATTATCTTTTTAATAAACAAATTTACAAGGAAAAATATAAATCCTTGCCCAGTGTCAGGGAGCAATTCCATTTACTGCAATAGCTGGTTTGTCTGGAGACCAAAGCAAGCTGGGAACTAGATTATTTTTCCATTATACCAATTATTGTGAGAGAGACAACTCTGTCCCTTCTGTGCAAAAGGCAAACACAGGCAGTTCTCACAGAAAACTTTATATTTGTCAGCTACTGTCCTTCAAATCCAAATTTCCCTAGAAGCACACAATACAAATATAGCAGCCGCATTTCTGGTGACCTCAGGAAATAATACTGAGAAAACTACAGAGAATAAATTTCATCGCAAATGTTTATTCTTATTTATAAACTTTTATTTCTTGCGAAATTAAGCAGAAATAGCAGAGTTGAATGATTATAAGATAAAACGCATGGAAAAATATCAGAAATGGATACCAAAATGCCAAATACACTCATGCAGCTGCAATAATGCTTCATAAGTCTACTCTGAAGTTAAAACCTTCCTAAGAGAAATATCCCAGCCTTAAGCATTTCTACACTTTAGCTTTAGCTATCAATGATTTTGAAGTTTAAATGCATATATAACAAACTTAGGTGACTTGTCATTGTGAACTGCAGTATAAAGTAGCACAGCCATTGCACAAATATTATGGGTCATCTCATCCCATATACTTGCTATTGGAATCAACAAGTGGGGAAAAATAACTTGCATTTGGTGTCAGAAGTAGAACCCACCAGCAGTATTAATTTGAGAGAGTTCACTTGAAATCAGAAGCTCCCCAAAAGGAAGGAAGAAAAAAATGTTGGTAAGAGTCACCAGAGCCATCCTTCGAACACACATATTCCAACCAAGTAAGATACAGCTGCGTGTCTCAAGCAACCGAGTACATTTATCCTAACACACAATAATTTGCAATTAAACTCAAACGCCAGCCATTCCAAAGGCAATTAAACTCGAGAGGTGCAAGAGTTTAAAGGAACTGCTCTCCTGCTTTGGAAACAGGTTCTCTGGTTCATCACGCAACTCTGTTCTGAAAATCAAGACATATCTGTGACAACCATGAAGCACTCCCCTCATCCCAATTGAAACACAGAATGATGTTACGCCTTAAACATCTAGTTTTTGATACTTTGGGAGGAAAAGAAAGATGGCTGTGGAGGCAAACACCTTGTAAGATAGAGGCAATTAACACTGTTGCTGTGAAGGCCTCATGGCCTAATTGGGATGATGGAGATGAAGCATCTGTCAGACAACTAATTACCAGAAGAAACCACAAACCAACAGCTACCACTGACGGGCAAAACAACTCACTTTTGGTCAATACTGTGAACTTCCCTGTAGTTTGAAAACCCCAGACCCATTTCCAGAAGAGTCCTTCTAATCAGCATGAAGAGCGAACAAAGGGAGGGGACAAACCACCCTCTCCTATCTCACATGTAAATGAACTGGGTTATAAAACAACCTCACGTGTGACATGAGGTGGTGGCATGTACCAAAATCTTCAATGCTTTCCCTCCTCCAGAGGACATCGTGGGAACGATTGACCTGTGGAGTAGTGACATCTTACTCTCTCTCTCTCTGATAGCTTAGTTTTCCTTCTCGCTCTCTCTTTTCCTTTTTCTTGAACATATAAAGGTAACATCATTTTAAGTTCTTCTGCTAAAGTCTTGTTAAGTTTTGCATTATAGTCTTGTTAAGTTTTGCATTATAGTATAGGCTTTTGCTGTCAATGTATTGATAAGTTTTGTGATATAACACCCTCTCGCCAAGTCACTAATCGCTGTAATTTGTATTCCACCAAGTGCTTTTAGTAAATTTATAATTGAAATAGACCCTTGGAGTGATTGTCTGTCATTCACTTTGTGTTACCGCACAGAAATACCCAGAGTTAACTCACACCTGATCTCACCTGGTGAGACAGGGCGCGTGTCGCGTTCGGAGTTAACTCATCCCTAATCCCACCTGGTGGGATGGGACAATACCCATTTTCAGAGCATCTACAGGAGGAACCCTTGAGATGGGAACAGTCACGGGACAAGCAGGGGAGGTTAAGGTGCAGGTCACAAAAGTGACAGCAACGTCACATGCAATCAGGCACTCAATGACAGGCAAGCACTGCTTGGGGACAGTAGCAGGTCTCTTAGCAAAAGTAAAAAGCAAAATGGGGATGGAGGCTTTTTTATATATATTTTAAGGGGTTTCACTCTCTTTGAGTAAAACCTCGATGAATTCAGAATATAGAAAAGAAAGCATGAAGGTAGCTGAGTGCCTGAAGCAAACATGTCAAAAAGCAAGAATTTACAACAAATAGGGAGTCATGGTTCTTATCAGAAATTCCCTTCTTTAACAGCTCACAAGAAAGAAGAGACTGAGAGGGCAGCATTCGAGCCGATAGCTGTCCTGTTACCAGTAAAGGATGCAAAAGAATAATAATAATAATTAAAAAAAGCCCCATTTCCATCTCATCATTGGGAGACTGGGACAAGATCTGTGAAGACACAGCAAACTTCCATCTCTCCAGTAGATACGAAGTTGTGATCTGCAAGAGAGACTTCTAGCGTTTAAAAAATTCAACACCAAAGGAATTTTTTATTTATCCCATAGCAAAACTAAATAACTGTCTGAAATAACATTCAAGCCTTGTTCAGTATCCTTTGGCAGCAGAAGCAGAGTTTTGTAAATAAAACAATTCACACCATAAATATAAAAGATGTATACAAGCAGCAGCCGACCAGGACTAAACACAATCACTCATACTAAAAATTCCCAAATATGAACTCTTGGACAATGCAGGGGAAATTATTAATTACCACAGCATTTATTTCAGCTTCTTCAAACACCATCATTTAAGTCCAGCCGTTAACCCAACACTGTCAAATCCACCTCTAACCCATGTCCCTAAGAACCTCGTCTATGTGTCTTTTAAACCCCTCCAGGGATGGTGACTCCACCACTACCCTGGGCAGCCTGTTCCAATGCCTGACAACCCTTTCTGTGATGAAATCATTCCAAATATCCAATCTAAACCTTCCCTGGTGCAACTTGAGGCCATTTCCTCTCATCCTGTCCCTTGTTCCTTGGGAGCAGAGCCCAACCCCCTCCTGGCTCCAAGCTCCTTTCAGGCAGTTCAGAGATCAGAAGGTCTCCCCTCAGCTCCTGTTCTCCAGCTGAACCCCCCAGCTCCCTCAGCCGCTCCCATCACACTTGTGCTCCAGCCCCTTCCCCAGCTCCGTTCCCTTCTCTCAACTCACTCCAGCACCTCAAGGCCTTTCTTGGCGTGAGGGGCCCAAAACTGACCTCGGGATTCGAGGTTTGGCCTCCCCAGTGCCCAGGACTGGGGGAATTAATACAGAGTTTCCTATTTCTGCAAAACTCATGCTTCTGCCTTCCCTCACTGGGACATAAATTAGGATCTCTCTTCTGTGCCCAGTCCCCAATCTGCAAGAATATATCTAACTTATCCCTATATAGCTGGCTGAAATTAATCAAAATTTACCAAGGGGAAATGGGGAAACAGTTAAAGTGATCATATAAATTTAATTTTCCTAGGAAATAAAATATAAAATTATCCAGAAAAACACAGCAGGCACCACAAACACAACATCTGTCTTTTCTGAATGGAATGATATACAAATTATTGCATTATTTTAAAAGTCCAAATTAAATGAAGAGGAATTAAAGCTGTGCTGGACTGTATATAGACACTATGACAAAGAATAAAAGTTCTTGAAAGGGTTTTATTCTGTTTTTCCATCTGTCATTTCAGCTGTTAACGGAAAGGGAACAAAACTGGGTCAGAGAAACAGTGTCAGAGACTAAATGGAAAAATATTAAAAATCACAGTGTGCAAACATTTTCCATTTTAATGATCCTCCTTACTTGTCCATGATGTTTCCTTTAAAACAATCTACCATAAATTTCATGTTAAGGATTTTCTTTTATGAGTAACACAAAAATCTATACACGAGAAAGTTGTACATGCAAAAACTGGAATTACAAAGAAACTTATTTTCGCTTAGGTGATTTATAATCTGAAGGTCTCAAAATAACATGGAAAATTAAGTCAATGGAAACGTTTTAAAAAAAATTCTTAACACTTTCTTAAAAGTTAATTCAACAGCTCTACAAGATTTATTGCATAAATTAATTTCTCTTATCCCCCACTGCAGAATTCAGGATGTAGCACCAACAAAACTTAGTGACATGATGAATCATGCTGTATTTTAAAAATCTTACGACGACAGTTACGATGCCAAAAATAAGTCACAAAATTGGGGCCGTGGGAACTTAAGGCATCAGACAATTAGACTGTAATCTAGAAATTTCTTTCAGGGGTATTGTGATTACTGTTCCAATCTGCTCTGAAACGACAGCAGAGGATATTCTTCGCTAACATTGAACGCAGTATTAAAAACCAGACGCAGCTGCCGTGCTCTAATGACGGCTCACTCCAGTGAATAATCTTATTGCAGTGCTGTTTTTAGCTGAGTTTTAAAGTCGGTTTAAACAAGAAACGCTCAGGGGGGTTTGGGAAGTTATCGACATCCTGACTCAGCTTCGTTTCCCCATCGACTGAAATCACAGAGACTTTTCACATCCGCGCTTTCATTTGCTTCATTTCTGTTTTCTTTAACCAGCCATACGCAACATCTCTCCTCAAAATGAGACATGAGAAAGGGAAGAGAAGCGTTGGCAATGACGAGGGGCAATGGAGTGCCAGATGTCAACGCTCTTCTCCAAAATCCACCGACAAACACAATGAACAACTTAGCAAAGCAACGTTCTAGAGCGTCTTTGTTTGGAGCTATTGCGTTTTCAACAGGGTTGCTTTAATTCAATTTAATTTTTATTAAAGTCTCTAAAAATGAAGCTTCTGAGAGTAACTTTAGATGATTAAGTCAGATTATCCATATTACTATTAAAAGGCCTTTTCACATATTCCAAGAACTGTCCTCATCTGACTTCTCCCAGTTGTAAACCTTTTCAATTACGCTAAATATTCCCAGCACATCTATAAATATTTGCAGATTTATGTTCTTGCGTCTTCATGCGCCAAACCGTACATATTTAACATTTTGATCTCTAAAATCAATTCTCTCGGTCTGTAAGCTGCTTTTTGCTTCTCTTTCATGAACCCACTGCAACATTAAACCATTAGCAGAGTTTAAGGTTAGCAAGACAATTTAACTATTGGATATAACGTGTCTTGGGTTCCCACTTGGTAGAATCTATATTGAGCTTACTGCTGTGTGTATAAGGAACATATTCTACAAAGACATCAAGTCCTGAGAACATTAAAAAATGGCTATTAAATCTATTCTTCAACAGATTTTTCTAATGGTTAATTGTGCTAATTGATCAAAACGAGATCTTTATTTGTAGTCGAATTTGCCTGGTTTCCATTTTGACTGGCTTTTATTATTCATTTGCTTTCATTAACATAAAAACGATTTAAGACTAAATATTTTCTCCATGTAGACACATCCATTCATTTTAAACAGGTCATATCCTAGCTTTCCTCCAAACTAAACAGATTGCTCTTCAAGCACCAAAACAAGAGTTTTTCTCCACGCTTCGAAGCTCTATGACATTAAAATATCGAGAAAGAGAAGACTATAAAGAGCTGCCTGTCAGTAGGCAGTTGATTCTCATTCTGAATGTAGCAAATGTGAACATTTAATTTAAAAATTTGGCTACACAAAACCAAGAAGTGTTTCAGAAAACGCTAAAGAACCTTTTTGTTGCGTAACAAAAATGTCTGTTAGAGCGTGGTTGAAGAAACACGCTGTTTACTCTCTCCCTTGTATGGTTTGTAAATATATAACGATCAGAATTTCTAACCCAAATCTGAAGAGGTTGTGTTGTAATTTATTGTAGGGAAAATACGGGCAACCCTAGAAACTGGAATGCAAATTCTGAAAATTATGTTTTACTTCATTAAATTCATTAAATTTCTGCCCACCAAGCTAAGGATCTCCTGACAACTCCCACCATAGTCAAGATTGTTGTTTTTCACCCTCCAAACACTTCAGTGAAACCAAGTGGGAAAAACTCGATCCTAACTTTAAACCCAAAATGATTAAAGGTCTTAAACTAGGGAGCACACTGCAGGCTTTAATATGAACTGATGCCTTCTTCACCAAACTGAAACATTTCATTAAATGATATACCTTAATGGTACAAAGGAAAATTAACTTGAACCTCAAGTTAGATGAACTGACACTTCGAATTTAACAGTTTCAGATCTGCTGCAGTTCCTTTTTCGTTTTTTCTCTGACTCAATTACAAGAACAGAGCGTCAGCCGCTGCACTTGCCAAAAGCGATCGGAAGCTGATGTCTCATCAGCTCTACGGTTCTTTTAAGATAGGAAGAAAATTCCACTGCCTCAAAAAATTAGAAAAATTACCTTGTTCATCAGCTTGGATTTTTAGAATTTACAGGTATGAATATTCTTATGCATCTGGCTCCCAAACTTTGCCCAAAAGTAAAGGCAGCATCCCTGTTGCACTGTGGGTTTTCACCTACAAAGGCAGACCATCTCACCACCTTTGTAATAAGGAAGACCAAGATCTTCCAACCTTTATAGATGGCTTCTATTTAAGACACTTTTGTATTGATGGCATAATGGCGAAGGACACAAGGAGACCAACAGAGTCCTCACAGCATGGAGAACACGCCTTACTTGATTTCTTACCAAACGTGCGGAGCGAAACGGTATTTTTTTGAGTGTTTTTTTCATGCTCTCTGCCCTTTGATAAAGACAATAAGGAACGACACTCAGTGCCTGCCAAAATTAGTGGATAATGCCTTTGAGAGAAACAACATGTGCAAAGAACAGAATAAGATCATTTTGGTTGGAAAAGGCCTTTAAGATCATTGAGTCCAACTGTTAACCCAACACTGCCAAGTCCACCACTAAACCATGGCCCTAAGAATCTCATCTACGTGTCTTTTAAACACCTCCAGGGATGGTGACGCAACCACAAAGGAGACAGTTCAAGACAATCTAGCCAGCAGAAGCTGCAGTGCAGACTTTCTTAGACCTAAGAGTATGTCAAAATGAAAAAATATATCACATGAAACTGCCAACAGAACGCTTCCCTTCCACCGAACCGTTAGCATCAGATCTCCGCTGGCAGTCTGGGATCAGATCATCGGATCTCTGCTGGTCACTGAACTGTTTTGAGGTCTGGAATCACATCAGTAGATTTTGGGCTAAGACCTGATAAGGAACCAAATACATAGAATCATTTTGGTTGGAAAAGACCCTCAAGATTGAGTCCAACCATTAACACAACACTGTCACTAAACTATGTCCCTAAGAACCTCATCTACGCAACACATTATACCCGATTACAGGAGGCAGTGGATACAATTTTACTACATAGTTTTATCTGAATTTTATGGTAAATAAATGGTCAAGAAGCAAGTAGATACCTGATGCCCTCTAACACTTGGGTGATCTGCAGGTCGGTGAGCTGTAGGACAGACTGGGAAAACCTTCAACATTAACTCATTATTTCTTATACCCTGGGTTGCTTCAAACCCCTGTGTTCTTGATTATGTACCATGGGTCAATCTCCTCTGGGCAAGCTCAAGCAGATATTTAGAAAAACAAAAAATAAACCAGAATCCCCAGTTGTTTCAGTGATATTTCCCAAGTATATGTGCTCAAGCAGCTAAATAAAGAAATATCAATTAAGTTTGGAAGGCTTTTACATAAACCATAATCTTTATGTTACAACTAGGGGGGGATTTCATTAACATTTTTCTTGTTCGTTTTTTTCTCAATAAAGGCCTAAGGGAAGAATCAATGTTCATATTTTTCTATTTTACTTTGACTTTCTAAGCTCAGCAGCTAGTAAGCTATTGTTTCTTACTTCTGTTGAGGTAAAATGTAAAAACCGGCAAACACATAAAAGGGGAAAAATTGAATCCAGAAAATGAAAGCAATGACAACTTTCATTCTGAAATGACAGCTGAGAAGGAAAATTATAAAATACAGTTTCTCATAATGACTAAGCAAAAATAGCTCAGTGCGCCAGCATTCAACCAATGTAATCTCAGCCGTAAATCAAGATTTTAACTGAGCAAGTAAAAGTAGAAAATTTTACTTATAATTTGCTGTGATCAAGTCTCAGATATTGGCAGAGATGATCAACAGTCAAAAAACAAACTTTGTTTCGTTTAATGATAAGCAGTTAGCAGATTGCAAGATGACACATTTCTGCTGCTTTTCACTCTATAACGTAATATCGAATGACACGACATCTCCTTCTGATGGAGAATCTACACAGAGAAGCACAAGAGCAAAGGAACGATGTTACTGATCACTAAAGCAATAATATGGAACAAGCAGAAAGAGATAATTAAAAAAAAAGCAGCTTCCATGATTTAGCAGATAATACACATCTAATTTAACGAAACAAAATATTTGGATAGCCTTTTGACGGGTCTTGCAATAAAACATTTTTGAAAGAAATTTAAATATTACAGTATTTCCCACCAACTCTGTAAAGCTTTTAGGCACCCTTATTAAAAGCAGTCGCATCTTTAACTACATCTCCAATCAGCAAAGCACGTAAAATAAAGTTTCTGCTGATTTAAACACTGATCAGTATGACGAACAGGCAAAGAATGAAGCAAACACATCAAATAGGAGCTGAAGCACTTGGCTGAATTGGAGCCACTATATTTAGCACCTGCTGCTGCAGGACTTGTGAAAGTGCACACAGCCGAATAACGCAGAAAATCCACCTTTGTATTAGCACCTCCATCTATTTTTAAAGATTTCAGGATTAAATGCTTTCCTCTCATCGTAAATTCTTGAGAACAGACTGACACGGCAGGGGTAGGATAACCTCGTCTTAGGCAAAACACAGCTGGGGGAACCCAGCACAAAAAGCCAGCTTACCAAGGAGAGAATTTCAAATAAAAGCATCATGTTGTATTGGAAGTTTTTATGGAAAGTTCGCGGCTTCACAGCCAGGCCACTCTGTGACTATAGGAAAGTAATTGCAGCGAACCACAGAGCAGTCGTACTGCCCATTTAAAAACACACATAGAGGACAAATGACATTTTTGACATCGAATGAAGGGGACTATGCGTGCAAATAATAAACGTGAACTGAGTGTTTTAACCTGCGTCATGAATCTTCTTGAAAAAGATGCTGCAGTACTTCCAGGTTGATAAAGAGAGGTCACTTATTAAACATTGAAAAGCTCACAAAGGCCTACGAATGTGCCACTGCAGGGATGAAACTCTGACCATCATTAACGGGGTTCCTGGAATTTTGCAAACAGCTGTTCCAGATACTGTGTTCTGGCTTTGCAAGTAGCATTGGATTTACTTGACTAGAGCAGTTCCTAAAAGAATAAAATTATACCTATTATGCTACACTTACAAGCAGCAAAATGCTTAACAAACTTGCTTACCAATAAAGCCCTACAGTTTAAGTCTCTTTTATAAGAACTAGACACGAGCTACTCATTCAAAAAAATTCTTGTTTGTCTAATTTTAAAAATTTTTTACGAAAAACTATTTTAGCATTTTGTTATCTTCGCCTAACCTAAAATTCCCTTGCTATATGCAAAGGTCATTATTTACTGTACGGCCTGCTGTGAAAAACAGATACCTGTCCTCTTGGCAGTGCCATTTATGTACCTAAAACTTAAGTCCCTGGTCAGTCTTCTCTTTGGCTTCGGCAAAACCAAGAGCTTCTTTAAACTTTTGCTTCAGTAGAAGTCACATTTTATCACCCTTGTTGCTCTAGACTTTCTCCAACATGTGCACGTTTGTTCACGTGTCTCCAAGTTCAAGCCCTAAACTAGATACGGTAACGTTTGTTGAGGTTTTGCTTCTTTTGTTCCTGCGAAAACACTCTGTGTTTTGGAAGCAATGTTGCTGTTCATCCATCCTTGGACATTTTTGCAATGGTGGCATATTGGAGACTCATTTCTTCCCTTTGAAAACGAAACAGGTCCCCAGTATCTTGTAGACTTACCGGGTGTTTCGCAAAGCTGGACCCAATTTCACAATGGCGACATAACAATTGCACAAAAATTTACAAACGGTTTAATGAGTTATCAAGTTTTGGCAACCTTGTTATAAATGCTCTGTCTTGCCTCCACCTGCTGTACAGACAACACTGAGATTATAGTTGAATTTGTCCCAAATGCCTCTCAATTGGGTCCATCTTTTTGAAACACCCTGTACACCCCTTTCTTGCCTATCTTTGGGTTTCATCTCTGAACTCGTATTCCTGTCCAATTTGTAAGAATTTTTTCTTGCACTAACTTCATCCTTCGTCTAAAAGGGTATTTCCTCCTCCTTGATATTTATATCTCACAAGCGCCTACGTGCTGAAACAAAGCCCATTCTCAGTCTTCTTTCTTCCCAACAAAGGCAAGCTCTTCTATTCATCTTTTGAACAACACTTATTCAAAGGCCACCTCTGGAACTGCCACAGTTTGAATACATTCCAAATAGCTAAAGATTGTAGAGTATTCAACTACTAGCACAGATGAATTTATATCAAAAAACAATGGTCAATTAAGGGTCAATAAAATCATTAACTTACAGAATCCATTTTTGCAAAAGCTGTTTTGCTTAAGCAGTATGTAAAGCAACATAAAATTACTAAAACCATATAGAATAGGAACTCCATATTTAGCAGCAAATAAAGACAATTTTAGCACCAAAAAAAAAAAAAAATTAAAACTGATTGCACTCAGTGGCAGATGAATTTTAGGTAATCAGATTTTCATGATTATGGCATTTGACCGCCATCATGTGTTGCCATGATTTTTAAAACTCGCGACAATATATGAAACTATTCTGTGGCTTACACAAGAAAGAAAGTACCAAAGGAGAAGATTATTACAATTTATTTCTCACATCCGAAGACAAACACATGAATTTTGGGTAAGATTCTGTTAGATAAACACAAAAAAAAAATGTAATGCACAACACACCATGACAGCAAAGACAAAGAGAGAGAGAGAGAGAGAAGGAAAGAGAGAAGGAAAGAGAGAAGGAAAGAGAGGAGGAAAGAGAGGAAGAGAGAGAGGAAGAGAGAGAGGAAGAGAGAGAGGAAGAGAGAGAGGAAGAGAGAGAGGAAGAGAGAGAGGAAGAGAGAGAGGAAGAGAGAGGCTAAACACCTAAATATTTTGAAAATTTGTTCACATAACTATTTACCTATATGTTGCTGATAATACTGAAATTTTCCAGCATGGTCTTTTAAGTTATAGCCAATATAAGAGAGACAACGAGTCAAATATATTAATACAAGAGTCAAAAGAGGGCTTACCTTGTTGCTGGAAGGGTACTGACACGGGTAAAGAAAACAGACGGCTCTACTTCTACATGAAGGCCAAGCGAAAGGTTCCTGTAGTATCCTTCAACATGTCCTGGTCCACCAGAGTACTTAAAATTCAAAATGGCTTCCAGCATCTAGAGGAATAAAAGTAAATTACTTATTAGCTATGTTTCATTACGTTTCACAAGCTTAATTAAACTAGACCACAGAAATGATTTACCAACAAAGTTTCTATGCCCTCAAGAATTTGCCTTCCCAACCCATCCATTCTATTATCTGAAGAAAAAAGGCAATCTAACTAATAACAGAATTTTACGTAAACAGTTGTTTTTCTTTCCTAATCCTTTTAAAAACTAAGGAGTACAGAACAAAGTCAGCTGGACTTCTTTGTACAGAATTCCCCTCCCTACCACATTCAACAGACAGAAAAATGAAGAGCTCATTTTTCCTTAGAAGAGTTCAAGGTTTATTAAATGTGGCGCTCTTTCATACGCTTGAAAAATATTCACCATGTCATTACATTCAAAATCAAATGGAAAACCTTCGAAGTTTTTGAGCGTGGAAAGATGAAGATTACACAAGGCTAAAAGCCTCTGGTCTCAACAATTACTGCAGACATACACTCACCTTCATTTTATAGAATGTGATTGGGTAGCAAATATTTAAAAATTAGGCTGATTCTCTAATATTCGCCTTAGGCATTGTTTCCTTTTAGTAATACTAAGCCTTTATTCCTGTGACGAAATTTTGGGTTTTGTGTCTTTTCCTTAATGAACAACATGTGGGAAGCTTCCCAGCGTACCCGACCCCACGTCACATCATTAAAGACGTAGCAAACGTTTTATGAAACCTGTTAACGTTTTTCACAAGTTTTCAGGAACAATCTAAGGATTTTCTAACTTAGAAATAACATTCATTTTTCTAAGTCCGGCTGAAGGAACAGAAACATTGATACAGTCGATTTCTCAAAATAACCACAATCCAGTGGCTTAAAGGTTTTGCTGCTTGTGCACACTTAAATGTTTTGCTTATTTCCAACTTGTTTTTAAGTAAAGTGGGCTAACTCCAATTCCTAATTTAGTTTCGTTAAAATTCACGAGAGTCGCCTTATAATACAAATAAAAACCTTCACTGGACACTCTGGACATGCCTGTCTACTCTGTTTATGTCAACTCCTAATTTGCAGTTAATAAACTCAAGTTTATGTTAAGTCAGGAGAGCCAATCAATATTAAATACAAAAATAAAAAAGTGCAAACCCATTCAAAACACACTTCATCCTAATTAACCCGCTGGACCGCTTAATAAAAATCAGAGCTAGACCCCACAAGTATAGGGATCTGACACTACTGATATCAAACTTCGAGAACGGATTTCAATTTCTGTTGAAACCCTGGCTATGTATGTTCTGTATAATTGCTGTAATACTCAGTATCCTGCTTGGGAAAACTATTGTGGTATTGATCCACGGTTCATTCTGCACGGGGCCATAGGACAAAGCTGATTTATTAAGCCCAGTCCCATATAATTACAGATAAACATGTAATAAATGTTAGTTCCAAAGGTCGCGAAGCATATCATTTCATATGCTAAACCCTTCCTAACACCCTATACCAAATGAAAAACCTCCAGGAAAAAGCTAAAAAACACCATCATACAGTCGTTGGTGGCCATGAGAGTTTGAGGACATCATCATCATCTTGGTCCTGTTGTAGTGAGGAATTTGTCAAAGAAAACTTGCTGAAGACCCTGTGTGTGTCCCACATCCCATGGTAGAGAACAGGTGAAAAAAATAGAATCATAGAATCATTTCGGTTGGAAGAGACCCTCAGGATCACTGAGTCCAACCATAACCTGACTCTGGCACTAAACCATGTCCCTAAGAACCTCGTCTGAAGACCTTTTAAACCCTCCAGGGATGGTGACTCCACCACTGCCCTGGGCAGACTGTTCCAGAAGACCTAATGGTCTTCTATGAATCTAGACAACAGGAGGACATCTCACCCAAAAGGTAACATCTAACTGGGGACACTTAATACTGGGGCCATAAGAGATTTTGAATATCTCTGCAAACCACAGAACACTCAAATCTATTTCCTTTCCCCGGCCGTGATAATTTGCAGCCTTCCTAGGGATGTACACACACGCACAAAGACAAAACATCAGGTAGACCTTACATCAGGAGTGTAGCTGTATCTGATGGGGAGAATGACTGAAGGAAATCATCTTTTCAGGAGCGCTCAGGTGATCAGAGAAAATTTTATTGTTTAGGATTCATATAATATGAAGAGGATGTAAAAAAATAAAAATTCAATCTCCTTTAAACCCCTCTACGCACACGTACCTGAGAAAGGACTCCACATACTATATGAAAGATTGATGTTCTATCTCTAGGATAGAAAGAAAACCTTACACTTTCATAAGCTTACAAAGATCCAATTTAAAACATTTTTCCACCCTCTCCCGCAGCACCTGCAGAGAACGGTCCAAATGCTACAGCCCCCCCACTTAAATATTGTTGTAGAAATATTGCAGTGGCCTCGTCAAACCCACACAAATAACAGAGCAAGCTGCAGGTTCCATTCATCTTTACAAATATCAATAGAATTTATTAGATTTCTCCAAACTGCACCACCGCAGACCAAAAAGAAATGGCGAGGTGTCGCTGCAAATGTAATTTTGCCTGTGGATGATCCATAAAAAAGGAAGGAATAGAAGGATGGATGGAGTTCACCGGCCTTTTAGGGCAGGCAGCCAGGAATAGGCTCAGTTGAACACATCTGGAATTCAGAATATCTACAAACCAGGGAGGGATTCTTGTTTCTAAGCAGAGTTGCATTCTGGAAACTCAATAGTAAAAATATGGATAAATTGTTTAACCTATAGAACTTAGGCTTCATATTTTTTTTTTTACTACTTCATTGGTCCTTCTGTTGATGAAGAAAAGGAAATTTAAGTATTTCCAAGTCTAAGTTCCAGATGACAAGACTCTTAACCAATGGCGCCAAACATTAATACCATCTCTTATATTAATAAGAAATATTTTACAGATAAACTGTCAAAAAATTACCGTCTTGGTTTCTCTCACGCATTTTGTCCTCAAACATATTTTCTGCATAGAGCAGGTACCAGCTGTTGGGGTTTTTTTAATCATTCTTTCCAATCTGCTCATGGAGATCCTTCCCAAATTCTCTTTATAATAGAATTAAGAGCTAAATTAGAAAACAACGCATATTTGAAGAATACTATGGCACTAATGAAAACATTCGGCATTAAGGTTTCCTATCTGAATGGCAACAGTTAGAAATCTTCTCCCAGTCCCTCAGCAGTGACTCCGAACAGTAACACCTTTCATATATTGATTTTTATCATAACTGCCAGTTCGAACAATTATAATCTACAGCTCAGATCAATTATTTCTACGGAACTACAACTATAGAACTTACACCAGAAGCAGAGAGCAAAATCTAAAGAGAATTTCCACAGAATTCTACATTCTATTGCTCCTTACACAGAAGGTAGAACACTCCTGATTGAGAACAAATCTCCTCAAAACAGCTAACGATTTGTTTCTCATTTTCTGTAAGCAAAAGTTTAACTTTATTCCCAAGTGATTTTACCAGCAATAACTCTGATTCTATCCCTGTGTGTATCTCGTTACTAGAAGAACCAGAAGATTCTGTTGTATAATATTACAGTATTGCATGACCACACATGGTGCGTTTCGTGTTGCAGACAGAAAAGCAAGATTTTGTCCTCAAATTCCTTCCAAACTGGAACATTAATTTTTGAAATATTTATTATCACGTTTTCCATAATTAAGTTAACAAATCTTACTTTGTAAGAAATGCCCACACACGCTGCGTTTTCAGGTTTTTTTCTAAATTCCCTTAGTATAGTAAAAATAACACTAAGTAGATCTCAATATTTAATACAAGATGAAATGCCAGTACTTAGCTACAGGCAGTTTGCTCCTGAGACTGCAGATACTGATTGTAATAACTGCAAAGAAATACCAGAATGTGCCATTGCAGACACCCATTAAGATGTAACATAAATTAAAAAAAAAATCAGCATGAAGACCAGACTAAAAATATATAAATTCAGAATATAATCCTTCCATTTAAGTTTCTGAACTGCTTATAGAAAACAATTCTTACTAGCGAGTGTGATTTCTCATGAGATTAGGGATTGAAATTTGAAAAATACTTTATTCTAGGTGTGTAATCTTCAAATATACCTTCTTTTAAAAACAAACTAAAACCTTCCCAACAGTAAACATGTTTTCTTCCAAAATCCCACCATGCTCCTCTTGCTTCTCATACAAATTAGTATTTGCAGAACATGTTCCATGCATTCAGGAATGTTTAGCCATTCTTTCTGACTTTTAGCCTCTTTTCTCATCGGATGCCTTTTGTTTCCTTGGGTTTTTTTGGTTTTGTTTGTTTAATTTTTTTCCCCCTTAAACACACTATAATCCCCAATTTTCTTTAATTCCGCCTCCCTCCTTCTTTCTTCTCCTTCTCTGACCATTCCCATATCCAACTCCGATGGGCAATCGGTGATATTCATCAGTAATAAAGAGAAATAAAAATGCACTCAGTTCATCAGTTCCATCTCACAAAAGGTACCAGAGAACCTCTCTCTACAAAAATTAATTTCTCTATCTCTTCTATTGGGTGCCACGCTTAAATTCCTTTAACAGCTTTGAGGATCGCAGAAATACCAGGGATGTGAATTTCAGCTGCCTCGCTGTAACTAATTAAATTATCTCTCAGTAACAAAGAGAAAACGAGTCTCTCAAATTAACCACGCTCTTCCCAACAGCAACAGGTAACCCTGGCAATAATTACACCCGTAACAATGAAGCAATGGAAAGCCCAATGCGTTCTCAGAGCACCGTTCTCATCTTTATCATCAAAATTGCCTGGCCTAAGCATTACTAGACCCAACCCAAAAACACCCAGTCTTGGAGATGCAAGTTATCGAATCGTGGGATATGCTGCTCCAGCAACACGGCTCATACAGAAATGAAGGACATTGCACAACCTGGAATTTTTTTCAGGGGAAGACCAGAATTTGAGCACTGGGAGGGAAACAGAGATGCCTACGTAGCTGAAACAAAGGAAGATGGAACTCAAATATGTCAAGCTTCTACTCCTTGGACTTGTGAAGGCAAAGACTGTGTCTGTGTTTAGAGTGGTTCTCATTAAAAAATTCAGTTCTGGCATTTAGAAATGTACACATCGCTGCCTATGTATTAATTTGCCTATCGAAATTAACTTAGATTAGCACTTTCTTGAGTTTTAATTTACAATAGTCTAAGGTTTAGATGGGATATTAGGAAAAAAATCTTCACGGAAAGGGTTGTGAAGCATTGGAACAGGCTGCCCAGGGCAGTGGTGGAGTCACCATCCCTGGAAGTGTTTAAAAGGCATTTAGACAAGGTTCTTAGGGACATGGGTTAGTGCCAGAGTCAGGTTATGGTTGGACTCAATGATCCTGAGGGTCTCTTCCAACCAAGATGATTCTATGAAAGACAAATACTTGTGATTTTTTGCTTCTTTCCCTCATTACTGAGCCTACAGTCCACGATTCCACAGGGTAAGCTGACAAAGGATAAAGCCTGTCTAAAAATCAGGCTTAAAGGATAAAGTCTGTATAAAAAAAATGAGGCTTAACAGCAGTGTTGGGAGAAGCAACAGGTGTTCTGTACATAAGCTGAATAACCTCCTGCCTACCTGTTCTCAGGAGAATTAAAATAAAAAGAAAAAAGAAAAAACACTTCTTAGCATTGACTCTTTGGACCAGACTCTTACCGCAAAACTCATCGACCACAGAGACTTGGATGCTGTTCTCTTCAAAGCTTCTTCCATGAAGGAATTCACATCATTGCCTCAAACAATTAGAGCTTCCTCTACCTGACAAGGTTTATTTCAAGTTGACTATTATTCCAAAACCAAAAATAAACTAGTGATCCCTGATACCTCTGGTATCGGGCACAAATCTTAGGCTGCCCAAGAAGGGTCCACAATAAGAAACGAAGAGCAGAAGTGGAATACATGAACAACCATATTTGAAATTATCTACCTGTAGAAAACACCGTATCATGGTTCATAAAAAGTAATTTTATCATAAATTGAATTTTTACATGAAACTAATTGATGGAATGAGTGCATCGTGATAACACACAATGTTGCCGAATTAGATCTATTAATTGCTGTGTCTCTCAGCGGAGAATATTTGTCTTTTCACTTACAGCTAACCTGTCTGATTTTCTGATACACAAAATATACTTTACCTTTTCTGTATTTTTATAAATGGCACAATAACTCTCTATTTTCTTTTTGTAGCTAAAGAATAAAATCCGTATTTCTAAGGAGAAATTAAACAGCGAAGAAAGGACAGAAAGTACCTACAGATTTCTCCGAATGCAAAGCATGAAGCAAATCTAAATCTACCGGAATATTTAATTGATCAAGGTAGAATCCAAATGGGAAAAGGAGACTTTCCCAGTAGATATTGTTCCTTAAAGCACCAAATAGTAGAGTAACTGATAGCAAGAGCCCTGGTACGTGCATTATCAAAAGGATATGCATATGTAATCATCTTGTAGTGCATATGTAATGATCCTCTAGGACCGAACTGCAGCAAGCTTTCTCCATACTAATTTTTCTCCTCTGTATTCCCTTAAAAATATACATGGCAGCTACAAAAGCTACGATAAAATCTTCAATAAGTGATTTAGCAATGAAATAAATGGTGCCGCTGCAGTAAGTCAGAGCCTTTATGTAAAAATACAAACTAAGCCCACGTTGTTATTCCTGTTAAACTACTTTATCAGCCTAAACCAAAATTAAATATCATTTTTAGCACGTGTATTAATCAGGTGAATTTACAGAAGCAGCCTATTGAACAAGGTGCCTGCTGTGTTCATGCTCTGGTGCAGTTTTACTCAATACACACCGACTTTCAGGAGCAATTTTTGCAGCACACCAACGGTTTATCGAGCTCATCCATCTACATTTCTGCCTAGTTAAGCCCCTGAACAACGAAACTGCTGCATCCCTTCGTAAAAATAGCACAATGGCAAGGAGCTGAAGCTAAATATAGCTCCTGGAGGCATATGGCAGGAATTAAATAGTACATTTTACCCCTCCCCACTGCAAAACCAGTAAGCTTCAACAAGGAATCTCTGGTGAATACACACAGGAGCTTAATAAATCCCCGTTAAGCTTACAAGGCATATTCTGAATCTGTGCTAGCTAAAAATAGCCGTGTTTATAATGAGAATGGAGATGTGAGCAGAATAATACTAAGTTTAAAGGCAGGAATGCTGTAGTTGTTCCGCATTAACGAACAGGGTGAATCAAAGGTCATTCTAACAAAGACATAGACAGATTGACGGAAAAAATACAATATGCAGCAATATTTCACTGAAGAGCATTCATCTCACATTAAACTCCGCGCTTTCTAATTGGCTATTGCAGCCACACATTCACAAATTATTTTGTATTTTTTAGCTAGAACTCTTCCGAAAGATAGGAGAAAGCAAAGAGAATACAGAATTATTCCTCTGGACAATATTCCCTCCTAGAGTTCGATTCCCATCTGGAAACATTGAGGAAATATAATACATATTACTTCTTGCAATATTAATCACAGAATTCTGCTTGCTTTAATTAAAGGCAAATTACATCCAGGCCTCCAGGGCAGCGCTAGTGCAGCCGAACACCCAAGTGGCTGATGAATGTTCTTAAACGCCTCAAAGGTTTTATCTCTGTCAACTTAGATACAGACCCTGCTGACCACAGCTACCGCAGAATCTCATTCTTGGCTGAGATGCAGATGAGAGATTAAAAATAATTTAAATACAAGGAACTTGCATGTGGAACATTCCCATCGAGAGTTTTCTGTTTCTGCAGAATTTCTTAGAAAAGAAGTGTGCCGGGGAATTTGGTGGCCCTGCTTTGTGTTCTTGGAAGATGTGAAGGAACAGAGGAGCAAATCATCACACGTGTTCCTCAATAACTTCTCCGATTCTGAAATCCTGCCCTGATTCCGAAGTAGGAAGGTACAAAAGGAGAATAAATGCAGGGGTAGATACTGATGAACAAGACACACACGCAGCCCCTTCAAAGGGGAAATTCCTCTGTGTGGAGAGCACCAACTCATTGCGGTTCTCCCAGCCATGGCTACGTAACACAGAATCACAGAATCATACAATCAGAGAATCATTTTGGTTGGAAGAGACCCCCAAGATCATCAAGTCCAACCATAACCAAACTCTAGCACTAAACCATGGCCCTAAGAACCTCATCTATGTGTCTTTTAAACCTCTCCAGGGATGGTGACTCCACCATCCACTCCACAGGGCGGCCTGTTCAGTGCTTCACAACCATTTCCATGAAGAAATTTTTCCTAATATCCAATCTGAACCTTCCTGGTGCAACTTGAGGCCATTTCCTTAAAAGTCAGTTTTTATCTGTGCTGCCTTTGATTAATTTGGGTACAATCCCTATCACCCTAATATCTAGATCCTTTATGAGCATGGGGACAGGCATAATACAGACCCCTACAAAGTAGTCCGGAGACACCTTTCTATGAGTAAATGGGCCATTTATCCTGCTTTTAACCAGCTCTTGACTCACGATGGGACCTCCAGTTTATCTCACGGCACATTTGTTTCTCTCAAACAGCCTTTTTTGAGAGTCTTTTTTGAAATGTTTTACGAATCAAGTACACAGCATTGATGATTTTTCCCTTTGTTCAGCATATGCTTCAAAGAATTCTAACATTCATTTACCATGACTGCCCTTCATTAAAAAACAAAAAACCAACAACAGTAACCCAACATACATACCTTATTATTATTAACTCTGCTGTTACCATTCTTGTTTTACTATATTTTCTAATAATAAGACTAATTTTTTTTCAGGAATTCCTGTGATTAGGAGGGATAAGCCTAATTAAATGATCGTTCAAAAGTAGAAGCAAGTGAAGAAAGAGGTTTTCAAAATTGGAATGCTTAAACAACTTAAATCAATAGATCTGTTTACTCAGCATATCCGTTAACATATAAATATGGAAGACTGAGTACTTCAGATTTTTCAGCTGCTACTTGGGTTGGAAATAGAGGCTCTAGCAGCACAATCATTTGCAAAATCAGTAAAGTTACTGAGCTAAATTTATCACCGATTTAATGAGTTTTATATGAAATTAATATTGAAAATTCCTACTCCTTAGTACGATGATAAAAAATAACAGAATAAAAAAATAATGACATTAGTTTTCAGGGATTAACGCTTCAGAAATTAAACTTGTCTAGTTTTGCTAGAAATCAGGCCCCATTTTGCTTTCCATTCTAACGTACCACCTTTCTTGCACTGGGCATTCTATCCAAAAGCCAATAAACCAAGCAAACAAGCACTCACTCACATTATTAAAACATACAGTTCTCTTAATAAACTCAGCGTATGTGATTTCCTCAACAGTTTTCCTCAATACGTGGAATTTGGACTCAGCTCTTCAGCAAACACGAGATGATAGTTGCAGATTTGAATCAGAGGTAGTGACGACACTAAAATTCATTTCCTCTCATCGCTGTTCTCATTTCGCCGTAATTCATGCCGGGAAACAGCTCCAGCACCATCCACATCCCCCCTGTACCAAAGACTCTTGAAGGCTGAGAATACGCTTTAAATTGCGTGACGTTACAGTGAAAACAGACAAATTTTACAAAGGCAAAGGTCTCAAAGATGATGAAAGGCATCACAAAATGTTCTCTCCGAAAAATAGATTTCTAAGGGCTAGTCACTGAAATTTGAGCAGCGATGCTGGACAATCTGCAGTCTGTGTTCATTCCTGATTTCTGAGCGTGATCTCGCAATTCGGACAATACTTGGACCACCACTGTTTTCGAGCTCCCTTACTTACCCGTCTGTACTCTTCACATAGATCAACTGTGCTCTAAAAGCAGCTGAATATCTTATAATATATATTAAAAAAAAAAAAAAAAAGGAGACTTAATATATGTTGTTACTTTTGGTTTCTCCCCCTCCAATAAAATGCATTCCCAAAAGTCAATGGGAGGTCATTACTATTAGGTCATAACTCACCATTAGCGACATATTCTCCACCTTCCAGCACCTGCTTACATGTATATAAAATTTCAGCAAAAATCTCTTTCTCATTTGACCACTTCACTCTCTAGGGATCCCCAGCGGCAAACTGACCTAAATAAATTCCTACGTGTAAAAGATTTTTTTGCTAAATATGTATATATATACATTTTATATTCAAATATATAAATATTTGAGGAGTGTCTGGATGATGATCCTAAGATGGTTTAGTTTTAGGTTGGACTTGACGGTCCTTAGGGGTCCTCTCCAACTAGAGATATTCTATGATATACAATAGATAGATAGACAGATAGACAGATAGATAAATAGAACGTACTGGTGCCTGATCTTTAAATCACTATTTTGATTTTATGAGGCATGCTAACTTGATTTCCAATCTAAGTGGTTATCACACATTTAAAAGGATTACAAATGCTTATTTGAAAAACACACTGAGTCAGCCCACTCAGAAAACTTCATAAATATGCAGCAGGAAACTCCCAAACAGTGACTCATAACTTCAGAGGTTTAAAACAGACAAATAATCATTAATTTTCCAACTGTTACTCATACCCAATTAAATCCTAAGCCAAAACTATCCTGCTTCTGTGAATTCCACTTGACCATCCATTAAGTTCTACAGAAATATGAGCACTTTGGGAAAAACCAAACCAAAATCAGATAACTGGGGAAAGTGCTAATTCTTAATAGTTTATATGGAAAAACTAGTTCATATAATACCCATTGAACAACTATTCTTTCCCTTACAACTGCTGTGTGGATGGATTGTGTCTTCATCTTATCGAAGAACGACAAAAAAACCCAAAACTCAATGATCCTGTTGAGTTCCTAGTTAGAAAAAGCACTGACATCCTTTAGCTACCTACTCCTATAGAATTATAATACTTAGAATAAATGTTTAATCGTTTGTTGCTAAATATCGTCATAATGCTCCTATTCTGTCTTAAAATGAAAAAATAGTATATTTTTCAAGTTTAACAATATTAAAAATATATGGAATCAATGTAAAGCGGGTGAGTTCTGTAAAATGAACAAGGATGTCTTACAAACTCATTCTGGCAACTCTTAGTAAAATACTGGCTTTTTTATAGCCACTTTATTAATCATTTCACCAAAAGACTGAAGAGAGTCCTGATCTGCTCCATCATGGGTGTTTTTGAGAGAAAAAAACACCCAACAACAAAAATTAAATGATGAGATCATGATTTTATTTTTTTATTCAAATTGAATCAACTGTAATGATGGTGCTTTGCTTCATCCAAAACCAAATTAAATCTTTCTCTTTAGTTTGTTGTGGGTTTGTTGGTGGTGGATTTTATGTTGTTGTGTGGGGTTTTTTTTCCTAAGAGAGAAGTAATTACATTAAAATTAGATTTACTTAAAGTATCAAAATGCATAATTTCAGTCATTCAGAAGTCCTCCTATGCACTCTCCCCCCTTTTATTTAATGATGAATGTTTGAAATCAGGTGATGGTTCAACTCCATCTTTGCTAAAAAAAAGTGCTCCCTTCCAATTAACAAACCAATTCCTTTTAGTTCCATAGTGGGAGAAATTACAAACATTGAATCTTTCACACTCATGTTCTATTACACATAGGCTTTTACTGAATGGAGTTAGGATAATATTTAAGTCATTAATTGTTTACCAATAAATTTGCATTATACTCTCCCCAACAGAAAGTACATAATAGTCAAAACTTAATTTCAAAGTCAAACAACAATGAAGCATTAATAGCTGACTACATATTCTTGCAACTAAATGATATGTCACACCCTGCTTTAAAAAAAACAAATTATAAAATGATAAAGAATCAAGTTGTTCTTGTCCGTCTCTAACATTTTAATTTTATCACACCAAACGGTAAACAATCTGTTTGGCAACTCGTGATCTATTTTTACCAGGTAACATGAGGGGAAGTTTTTCCTATTGCAATAAAGACACTTAAGGACTCACAGCTTTACTACAGGCAAAGTGTAAATTACTCCTAAGGACTGTGCTGGAGGGTTGATTTGTAACTGTTTGCCTAAGGCGACCTATATGCGTTCAACCCGCATCGGAGAAAAATGAAGTTATATAGATTTAAATAAGGAAACTAACTTTTCCAAAGAACACAAGAAATGCAAATGAGTTCTGAAAAATCAGAGTTAGTAGAGTTGCATGCAATATTTCAAATATTTGGTACTAAAATCGTGCCAGGCTAACTGCAGTACACACAAAATGTGAAAAAGAAAATAACAATGTTTAAAATATTAGCGGATAAAATTAACCACAAAATTATGATCAGACCTCAACCCAAAACTTTGAGATGGATTTATTTAGACTTCTCTCTCCTAAAAGCCTTCCTTTTTAGAACCTTCGTAAATAAATTCCCCCTGCCTACTCTGTTCTTTCACATTTTCTATCAGTCCACCTTGCTGACTTCATGGGAACTCGGCACAATCCACTGTTTGTCTTTACGGGTGCTTTTTCAGGATTTGGATTATCTGGCTCAGGAAGATCCTTTTATGGTCAATCTTGTTCTTATTTCCTGAGTCTTCGTTCACATTGTGGAGTGTTCTTGATGTAAACCCAATGGGAGGGAGCAAAGAAGATGGAGCCAGGATCTTCTCAGTGGGTTCCAATGGAAGGACTAGAGACAACGGGGACAAATGAAACACTGAAAATTCCCTATAATTATAAGGAAGAGTTTTAGTATTGTCAGCCTGGACAAATGTAGAACAGGTTGTCCAAAGAGCCTGTGAGGTATCCAATCTGCTCTGACCAGCTGTGTTGGACTAGACCATCACCAGAGATCCCTCCCAACAGAAACGACTCTGCGATACCAAATTGGAAGGTGTATTCCCATCCACTTCTGGGCATTCAAGCCCATAATACCAGATTAGAGACAATGTAAAATAAAATCTCCCATCCATCTTCAAAAGCATTGCTACCACAGACAACCTATCCTTAGCAGTAACTGTTTCACATTAAAAATCCGCATTTTTTTGGCCACATTACTTACTCATACAGTCCATTCTGTCATCAGAGGGAGCTAATGATCCCATTCTTGCTATTCCCGTGAGTCACCCGGGCTGCTGACATAGAATCATAGAATGAATCATAGAATCATAGAATGTCCCGAGTTGAAGGGACCCACAAGGATCATGGAGTGCAACTGCTGTCCCTGCACAGGACAACCCCACAGGTCACACCGTGTGTCTGAGGACGTTGTCCAGTCTCTTCTTGAACACTGTCAGGTTGGGGCCGTGACACCTCCCTGGGGAGCCTGTTCCAGTGTCCAGCACCTCTGGGTGAAGAACCTTTNCCTCCAAACCCTTCGCCAACTTCATAGCCTCTTCTGGACACTCTCCAGTAGCTTTATATCTTTTTTATCCTGTGTCCCCAGCCCTGCACACAGTGAATGCTCCAGATGAGCAGCACCAATGCAGAGCAGAGCGGGACAATCCCCTCCCTTGTCCCGACATCTCGGCTTCCTGACACCAGAGCTCCCATCCTTTCAGCCGTTCCTTTTTCCCCTTTCTCACCCCTCACTTGCAACACTTCATTCCTTCTCCAGCCTTCTGATCTGCTTCCCCAGCAGGAAAAATTCTTTCCCTCTCCAGAAGGTTCAGAACAACTCGTCACGCAGCAGCCAGGACACAGCGAGCAGGGACCTTCCAGCCTTCTTCTCTGCAACCCAGTCAAGGCCTTGTAAAGCAAAAGAGCCTACAGCTGCTCTTACCTGAATATATTTGGCTGGGTTGCATAACACAGGTGAATTATTATGTATTTTTAAGTATTATAATCATCATGTGCACCACCTCACCGCTTTACGCTTAAGCGCGCGCCATGGCCAACGGTCTGCACCATTCTAAATATATCCTCAATCAACAAAACTAAATCCTTCATGTCCTCAGGCACTGCGATGTAGCGTTTGTGCTTGATTTACAGACTGTGTGTCCACCGTTGCTTTTTGCTTCTCTGCTCTTTTTCAGTTGGCTTCATTAAAGCACCTGTTCTGGTAGAAGAACTCACAAGTTTTGTCAGCACACATCAGACTGCAGGTCAGGCTTCAGCCACCTGTTTCACTGACCATAAACCTCTAATATTTTGAGGGAAAAACACATGAAAAATATATTTTTTTGAAGTCTATTTCATAATTTTGCTCTAGTTTCATTCCTTCCAACTAAAGGAGATAAAGGAAGAGATCCGAAGATACGATGAGAAAGTGTTCAAATAAGATTATAGAAAAGTGTAGTACAGCTAGACAGCATTTTAGCGTGTTTCTCATTTTAATATTTCAAATCCTCCAGACAGAAAAATGCAAAGGAAAAATGATAAGATGACTCTTAGTAATTTAAATAAAAATGGGGTTGCTTTTGACATACAGAAATTCCACCTTTTCCACTCAGAGGATTGCCACTTGTCTTGAATTTTGTCACAGGAGGCTCCCAGTTTTGATAGACCTGTCATGTGCCCTGTCAAACAAGCTTGCAAGATATTGTAAAATTTGTAGGGGGAAGTAATTCTCTATTGTGGTGTGGGCATGACAGCCTTATGAATGACGTCAAGAAAAGATGTTGTTCGACAGAGCAAATATATAGCAAGTTATTACAACTACTCACCCTCTGCCCACGTTACTCAGACATTTCAGGCCTTGCTCTCCCTTTCTCCTGCTTCATACAAATGAAATTCTTTTATTTTTTCAGGCACTTGTTTAAAAAGATAAAGAAAGGCCAAGACAACATACAACTTAAGCGGGGTAATTGGGGAGAGAATAATGAGGGTGTTTAGGCATCTTCCATATAATGGACATTATAATAGAAACGTAACCAAATGTGCTAGAAGTAGCTGCGTGTTTTCACTCATTCTCTCAAAACTGTAATACCACATTACATGCACTCTCACATTTTGAAATGCTTCTTTGAAGCATCTGATACAAGAATCAATGCACGAACATACAAACAGAGAGCAAAAATAAACCCTGGCTTGCACTAACAATTCTAATGCAAACCCACATCTTAAGACGGTAATGATCAGAACAATAACGTAAAAACTAGATGCTTTTTACTTCAGACCTTTTGCATCAGAGATCCAGCTCCTATTTATCTCTCGGTACTTGTCAGGATGCATCGTCTTCAAAAATATTTGAGACAGCACGTTTTTAATGCTTTGTTTTCCCAGTTAGAGAGGACCATTAGGCAGCAAGCCCAATGGTTTCCCTATGTAGACACCCACTCACCTAAATTTACTGAGCTTCACTAATATAATCTAAAATCGAAGAGTCTATATCGTAACTGCGGTAAGATTTCATCGATGGTACAGCCTGCAGAGAAAGTTGTTGTAAGTTTAGATCCGCAAAAGTGGCTCCATGCAGTAAAACCAAAACAGGCTGCCTACAGAACAGACAAAGCACACAAAATACTTCCCAACCCACTCTCCCAGGTGCAAATAGAGCGAGATTCCTTGAAACAAAGGTGAATTCTGTGTATTTAGTGACCCTCACTGAACCTCTCTTCTCTGATCCTGTTCAGTGCTTCTCAGAATCCAGGAAAACTTCCATCATCTCCCTCCTTCAAGTGTTTCTTCACATCTTCAAACAACTCCAGAGTGCATGGAACATATGGACTGTGAAGCACTGACTTCAGAATAAAAATAAAAAAGCCTTTTCCCCAGCGTATCGGACATACTCACGTGCCCACTAATTCTGTATTACAATTTCTATCCAAGCGTCCAAAAGAGACATCAGGCTTAGCAGTACAGAGCGTCCCAGATCTGGAATTCTCAGAAAGTACTGGCATCGTGTTTGCCATCTATCAATCACCCCTCGAGCATGAAGACGGTTGAAGGCAGGAGGTGACAAACTACAGTTGAGAACTTCTGAGAAGGTGCCCTCAAAGAGTTTCCACACTGCCTGAGGTTTAACTCTCGGCCGCTCTGTTTCTTTTCAACAACTTTTCTCATTTGTATGAATATCTACTTCACGCAGCTTTACAGAGCTGTGCACTACTTCACCGGCTGTTGTGGCTGTCTCCAAGTATACCAAAATCACATTTTGAACCAGGTCATGTTTCCCAGGAAAATGCAAGGGATTGACTTTCATTGGTTTCCTAATCAAATGCTCCATAAAACCCATGTCAGCAAATTCAGTCTGTCTCATGTCCCAGTGCAGCACTGGTCCAATTTAAAAGAGAACAGATGGAGTCATCTGTTACTACAGTATTCAAAACTCGCAACCCCTCTAATCTCCCCTAAGATCATACGATCAGTACAACCATTGAATCATCCCGGTTAGAAAAGACCTTTAAGAGCACCAACCATTAACCCAACACTGTCAAGTCTACCACTAACCCATGTCCCTAAGAACCTCGTCTATGTGTCTTTTAAACCCCTCCAGGGATGGTGACTCCACCACTGCCCTGGGCAGCCTGTTCCAATGCCCGACAACCCTTTCCAGGAAGATTTTTTTCCTAATACCAAATCTGAACCTCCTCTGGTGCAACTTGAGGCCATTTCCTCTCATCCTGTCACTTGCTCCTTGGGAGAAGAGCCCAATCCCCTCCATGCTCCAAGCTCCTTTCAGGCAGTTCAGAGATCAGAAGGTCTCCCCTCAGCTCTTGTTCTCCAGGCTACGTTTCCCTCCACATCCAATAAAGGATGGAGATTCTCCTTAGCCTTCCTTTTGTTCCTAATGTATTTATAGAAACATTTTGAATTGTCTTTTACCACAGTAGCCAGATTAAGTTCTAGCTGGTCTTCGGCCCTTCCAATTTTCTCCCTGCACAACCTCACAACAGCCTCGTAGTCCTCGAGTTGCCTGCCCCTTCTTCCACAGGTCATAAACTCTTTTTTTTCTCCTGAGTTCCAGCCAGAGTTCTCTGTTCAAGCTTGGAAGTCTGTGTTATTTGTTGAAGCTATTAAAGAAATTCAGTGTTCCTCAGTGAGACGGTTGATTTATTAATCTGATTTGCTTAAAATTTTTCCTAATTCGTAGCACTACACCGCCATCAAAAACCCTACTGCACGTTCACTGAAACGCCCGCCATTGTAATGCAGAGGAAATATTTACAAATTTTGTTAACGTAATATAAAGTTTCTAAAGTGTTTTTTGCACAGTTTGTAGTTATGCTAAAGAGAATGGTCTGGTACAATACGATCCTGGACTTCAAAGCTCAAATACCTGAAAACTTGTCTAACAGATTTCCTTATCCCAAACACAGTGCGTGTTTCTCACTTCTGGAATACATCTCCACACTCATCCCTAAGCCTAGAATTACGTAATAAGTGAGAACTTCAGGGCAAACCCAATATATTTTACCTCATTATTATCAGAACCCACTGATCTGCCCACACTTTTAAGTGCTATTCTATCAGTCAGAACATAAGAGATGTGACAGACATTTCACGCATGCAAAGCCCCAGGTTGCTGATTTAGCTATAGATGTGGAATATTTTCTTCTACTTCAGGCAAGCTAAGAAGCTGGTGTCAAATTTTTTAATGTATAGGAAAGCTACTCAAAAAACCTCAGCTTCGTATTGCTGTAGATACACAGCGCCACACACAGGAGAGCATCAGAAACAGGAGAAAGCTCTGTAGTTTGATTTCCTGTGTGATACTTAAAATTCTTATCTTTGAAATATAAAACTTCTTTCTTGTAAAAAGCCTAGCAGTCAAAATACGACCTGCAAATCTTCTCCCTTCAAATTTTCCAAATATTTTAACAGCAAATTGCTTGTTAAATTCACAGCTACACAAAATAAAATCTGGGCCTGCTATTAAAATAGCCGTTCCTTTGAGTGATCATGATGGATGGTGTAATAAGTGTTTTGCATGGCCATATTTTAATGTTTTAATTACACACATATTCAGCGGAGCTCTCGGATGTTTTTCACTGAATCGTCTCACAAAGGATCTGTTTTTTCCACCAGCATCATCTATTCAACCTGAGAGTCTGAGGAACTTTATCAGGAAGATCTCAGAAGAGAACAGCAAATAATGGGGGGAAAGGGGGCATCCAAGTTTGAGGTGGAAGTTATTTATTGACTGAAAGGGTTTTTCTCCACCTCATACAGAAATGAAAATTTGTTCATATTTATGAATTAAATTCATTCAGTGTCGTAATTGTAAAAAATTCTCGATCGAGCCCACTGTACTTGTTAATAATAAAGCATATACCGGAAGTAAGCAGAAAAACAAGCACAGAACTGATTCAGGATCACAGTAGGAACTCAAAAAGGTTAATAAATAAAATACAGCACGTAGATTGTTATCTTTTTGTTAAAGCAATACATTCTGCTACTTGTTAAGACCATAAAGAACTAGTTATTTCTGTGTCTTTGACACTACTGCTCATTTCACTGTGTAACTAAAAAAGTTACGCATTCAGCACTGCACAGATATCAAACTGACAGATTAAAATTAACAATGATATCACTTGCAATGTTTACTTTAAACTGTCTTCCCTAACGTCTTGCCATCGAATATTCTATCTTCTGTCTCTTCCAGATGATTTGTTCTCCCATCCCAGCCCATGTGTCATCATGGAGAACTGCTGACTTGGTCTAAATGCAAGGAGCTTGTCAGAAAGATCATCAAATCCGAGTTAAATATAGGTGGGGAACCATAATAAATTTGTCACTTACATTGTACTCACCCTTAACAGTTCCAAAAATTAAAGGAACTGTTCATGTTCTACATTTTTATTAAGAACGGAAGCCTTGCACACTGCAAATAGTAGAATTCTGTGGGAAGCAGAAAACAAAATGTCAAGGAGGCCACGTTACAGAAAGGTTTTAGAATTTGGATCATAGAATCATTTTGGTTGGAAAAGGCCTTTAAGATCATCAAATCCAACAGTTAACACTGCCAAGTCTACCACTAAACCATGTCCTAAGAACCTCATCTACCCATCTTTTAAGCCCCTGCAGGGATGGTGACTCCAGCACTGCCCTGGGCAGCCTGTTCCAATGCCCGACAGCCCTTTCCATGAAGAAAAATTAAAGATAAAAAATTAAAATTAGCACATTAAAAGGTAGCAGCCTAAGCCACTGAGAAAAAAGGGGGAAAAAAATGAAAGAGCTCAAATAAAGTTCCTGAGAAAAATCATATTCACAAAGCCAAAGCAAACAGACTTTTCTGCAGAGGATCAGCTGAATGTTCCGTCCCAAGTCAACGGAAATGAACAGGCGCAAAGTCCAAGACAGAAAAACACTATCGCACATGGACCACACATCTAAGCAGAAAGAACATGGGCTGTGCTTTGTCTGTCTACACTGCCTGGTCGAAAAATAAAGCTCCAGCCTTGAGCATTTCATGGTGCAAAAAAGTCTACGTGATGAATGCGAATTTCGACATTTTCTATTCAAAGCCTGCTGGATCCAAATTTTAGTTTGTCTATAGAATCTCAAGAGAGTTTCCATTTGTTACATATGCAAGTAATTTAAACACTTTCTTCTTTATGATAGTAACTACGTACCTGATTATAACAGCAACCAGGAAAAAAAAAATCTAATCAGTAATGTCAACTGTGAACACATCATTATAGCTGAGTCCACTAAACCTAACTAAATATGTTCTTAGAAACAAAAAGCTATCACCATTTTACATCCGAACATCTAATGAAGGCCACATTAGTATTACTGTGCACGTAATGCAAACATGTAGCTACACAGGAAAGAGCAATCTGCTTTCCTAGGTTATCTTGTGTAATTATGTACAAGAACATTGGGAACCGCCAAGCAAATCAGGTGATGGCTGAAGTTTGGGACGGTAACTTCCAACAACCTTTATAAGACTTTATAGGACACCATGTGCCTTCATATAATCCCAGACTAAGTTTAAAATGTTTAACAACGTGTAAAAGGATTAACACCTACACTAAAATATATAGTTTAGCCTCAAAACTCTGCAGAAACACTAAACTCATTGGCTACACCTGGGGAAGTTTGACATCAATAGAAGATGTCTTATATTAAATCTTTCGTCTTTCCATCAAAAAAGGCAACACGTAAAGCAGGAGTGTCCTTCACGCATTATCAAACGCATCACGAGATTTTAAACTTCAGAATGTTTTATCCGATATTTCATCCTCAATTTAAAAAATAGTCACTGTTGATATAAAAACTTCTGCAACTTAAAAATTACTGACATACAAAGACACTTTTTGGTTCAGAGCGTAGGAGTTATAATGTTTTCTCAAATATTTATAACTTTAATGGTAATTACGAAAAAATATTTTCTTTTGTAGTAAATCATTTAATATATTGCATCCAAGGTGACAGCTTCGTAAGATAACTGCTCAGGTAAACCGAATAACCAGCTCCATGTGTATCCCTCTGCCACTTCAAATCTAAAAGAATTCACTCTTCTTTAAATTAAAATGTCTCCAACAATATGCCAAGTTTCATCAAAAATAATAGGACTAGTGCTCAGTGTGTATTAAATCACAAATAGTAAAAATAAATTTCATAAGCATATACCATGTATATATAAAGTAAACCTCCATCTTCACACACTTTTAGCGTACGCTGCTAACTTGGCCTCGCTCAAAGTATTGGTAGTTGAAAATACATTTATAGGCAAGCAATATATTCACGCTAGCCACCTTCCTCCCTGCAAGGAACCACTGTATGTGATAATCAATGACTTCAACATTTCATTTAAACAACATCTAGGACCTTCAGAAAGAAAAAGAAAAAGAAAAAGAAAAAGAAAAAGAAAAAGAAAAAGAAAAAGAAAAAGAAAAAGAAAAAGAAAAAGAGAAAAAAAAAGAAAAAGAAAAAGAAAAAGAAAAAGAAAAAGAAAAAGAAAAAGAAAAAGAAAAAGAAAAAGAAAAAGAAAAAGAAAAAGAAAAAGAAAAAGAAAAAGAAAAAGAAAAAGAAAAAGAAAAAGAAAAAGAAAAAGAAAAAGAAAAAGAAAAAGAAAAAGAAAAAGAAAAAGAAAAAGAAAAAGAAAAAGAAAAAGAAAAAGAAAAAGAAAAAGAAAAAGAAAAAGAAAAAGAAAAAGAAAAAGAAAAAGAAAAAGAAAAAGAAAAAGAAAAAGAAAAAGAAAAAGAAAAAGAAAAAGAA
>VWYH01002497.1:380170-444725 GCA_013399365.1 Pampusana beccarii | reverse complement strand
AGAGAAGAGAAGAGAAGAGAAGAGAAGAGAAGAGAAGAGAAGAGAAGAGAAGAGAAGAGAAGAGAAGAGAGAAAAGTGGAAGAATGCATTGCCCGATTTCATCCCCGTTTAGTTGTGAACCTTCACAAATTGTAATCGATTAAAGCAATTGAAACTGATAATGGAAGTTCAAAAAAACACTGAGTGAAACAGAAATTACGAATAATTAAGCCATATATTAAAGGTCAAACTATTTATTTAAAGGACTCTGTTGAATTGAGTCTCCGTAATCAATACAGTTATTGTTCATCTTAGCTTAAACTTATACAGTGCATTTCTTGTTAAGTATGTTGGCATTATGTACGACTCTGCCACGTAATTAAAAAAGTGTCTCACATTTTTTAATGCAGAGTATTCCACATTTCCCACCTCTTGCAGTTTGGTGAAGCAATTTTAAAACTGTACGGGGATAAGAAAATAATAATTTTCTTTTTCTTAAGCTCCAATCAGTATAACATGCATTTATTTTCTCAATTCTTTTACGGATTTGTGAGCTTTCAGCCATCAGGTACTTCAGTCTATAGAAGGAAAAAAATAAAAAAAAAAAACCACACACCACATTTCTTTAAATAAAGTCTTAAATTACAATTATATGGCATCCAAGAAAGCAAACTCTGTACCACAGACGAACAAAGTGTTTGCCCAGACTTTCTCAAAATGTGCACTGACAGTGCTCAGTGACCTTTTTTCTTACTATAACTACCGCGTTGAGGCCTTTTTAAAAGAAACAGCAGAAGTGCAAACATTTTAGGATTAATTCTACCATTGCTAAAATAGTTTGTTGTAGTTCAAGGAACTAGTTCATTACACCCGATGGTAAAGAAGCGACAATTATATGGTGTTATTCAACTTACAATCAAAGTCATTCTGCCATTAAAAATTTGCCAAGTCAACCACACATCTCCAGAATTCCAGAAGCGGGCGGAAGTTTTTTAATCTGTGGAAGTAGAGTGACTCTGCTTCTTATATGGACCACAGTTTTTAGTTAGAGTGTTGCTTTTTAAAATACAGTTTTGGCTTCCACCTGAAAGAGTTTGGTGACTGTAACGGAAACACTCTCCACTCCTGGAAATTAATCTAACTATGCTCAACCAGACGTAGCACAAGATCTTCATTCTGAATCGGATTTTCCCTCAAATGACAGTGTTAGACATCTCTCCCAAAGTCAACAAATGAACTAGTGATGCAGTTTTGTACTAAAACTCAAGCTATTTCCTATTTAGAGTCCATTCTTCTAACTAAGACTCAATGAAGTTTGATAGAAAACGTCATAGAATCATAGAATTGTTTTGGTTGGACAAGACCCTTAAGATCGAGTCCAACCATAACCTAACTCTGGCACTAAGCCATGACCATAAGAACCTCAACTAACAGATCAAATAACAGTTTTTAAGTTTGATGCGCAGAGGATGGGAACAGCTTCCACTGGGGACAGGTAAACCATGAAAAGGAAGAGTTACCACTCAAAAAAAGGAATTTTTTTCTACAGCTTTCTGCAACAGCAAAGGCTAGAGATGATTAAATTAAAATCAGGGAATTTCCACTACCAGATCTTCATCTAGAATGGTCGGGACATCGCTGTAACCTGAACTTTGAAGCAGCAAGACAGAGACGAGATGTTCTCTTAAAAGTCCCTCTCGGCTCGACTTTCTGGGATTTTTAGCAACTCCTGTACAAACATGGACGGGAAAAATTATTAGAATAACTTCAGCTGGAATATTTGTTTAAGGAGTCGGTAATGAAATTGAGTACAAGATGACTGAAATCCTACTTTCTACTCAAAATTTACCTTCTCTTCAGGCATTCTGGGAAGGTTTTTTAAAAGGTTCTGATAAAAACCCTTATCATAAAGCAGTATTATTAACTGAAGCTATTTTATTTTAATGGCATGCACATAAAAGAACAGCACATTCACTTTTTTGTTAACCGGCAATTTTAAAATAATTTCGGTTTTACTGACTTTCAGATATTAGCGGCAAAAAGAACACGAATGTGTTCAGCAGCTACAGAACAGGTAACTTTGCCTCTTAATGAGAAGAAAGAAGACAGAGTGAAGCATAATGAGAATAATTTTGTAGTGATGCTGTCTCCATATCAGTAATCTACTGTTTCAGAGGAAATCTGCAATTTTTCAAGTTTTAACCTTTGAATGTATCACTATGCTAAACATTCATAAGATCAAGGAAACATCAAGAAGTACCAGGAAGCATCTCATGAATCTAAAATTTCAACAGAAAAACCTAATGTTACCGATTATATTAACAACCAAATCTGCAACTTTCAGTCAGTAAATGTCTACATACAACCGGCATAACTAGCATGCACATTTTTATCATCAATAATTAAAACATATTAGTATTATTTTAATCTTTAAGGGATAATGAATTATTGTTCTGAGTAGTCTGAAGACATAAATGCTTATCTAGAGCTGGGACACTGTCTTTCTTACTTTTCATTTTTATTACCGAAACCCATACAGTGGAAAAATAATTACAGAATTTTCAAGTTGATACAGGATAATAATGATGTTAATAAATTCATAGAGATGTAATTGATATTTGTCTAATCATTCCCACATAAAAAGTTCCCAAATATGAGACAAAAGATATTACTCCTTTTACAAAAGATACCAAAGCTTTTCAAATACAGCACATTACCACAGCCCTCTATCTTTATTCTTAGCCTAGAAAATGGCATTTTCACTATTTCTTCCAGCATTTAAGGTCAGCTCTGATCCTGCTTTAAACTGAAGCCTCCACGGCGCATTTGTCTGTGCTTTCAGTTATTTTGTGAATCGCAAAGTAATTAACCTTGATTCAATACATTTGTCATTCACTGACGAGCGTGGCATTTCTCCCTCACACCTTTCCTGAAAAACTGTGCTCCTGTTATAACAGTTCCCAACAATGTATGCAAACAAACACGGCTAAAAGGTAGAGCGACACACAGCCAAGCAAAAAGCAATTTTCACCAGCGCCGTAATTTCCCTTATTTGTAATTAGGTCAGAAAATAACCTTCTTTACATGTAATTCTGACTACAAAAAAATCTGTAGGGCTTTTTTTTTCAAGTTTTAAGAAGAATCCTTTCTTTTTACTATTTTTTCTTTTTTTACAATCTAAGCAGATTTTTTGGCCGTTCATATTGCACAGAGGTAAAGGGGAAGAAAGGCTGTCGACATAAATGTATCAAAATTCTGTTAGTGAAATACTCATATAAACTGGACGTTCAACGTGCCTTTTCTTTCTTTTTAGAGGAAGGAGGTTCTCAGCAAATGATAAAGGAAATTACAAATCTGTAAACGGCTTCTGTACCAGGCAAATGGGCAGAAACCAAAATAGAAAACAAAATTAGCGGATAAATGGTTTGAAGCGATACCTCAGAAATGCTCAAATGTTTTTTAAGGTCAGAAACAATGTCATGTAAATCGGTTCTTCAAGGAAGTCAATGCCAACGTGAATAAGGATAAGTATGCTTAAAATTTCCAAAAGCTACCTAAAAACCACTTAAGGAACCAAGTTACATGAGATAAAAGGTTTTCCTCACAGAAAACTGGTTCAACAGACAGTAAATACCACATAGGTACAAACAGGCACTTCCAAAACAGCGGAGGGAAATATCACGATTGGGGTCAACATGGTCCTTTCTCATCAGATGTTGCACACGTAGTCGTGGGAAGCGGCAAGTTTTACTAATAATACGTTGGTATAATAATATACTAAGTATTTAAACACCATGACTAGTTATAAATTACTGTAGCTCTCCGAAAACACGTGCTAAGTAATGAGCAAGTTCCAAGAGGAGAAATTAAGAGATTGAGACTCTTCAGGTAGACGGACGCTGCTGAAAGGCAATATGAACATGGGACATGGGGACATAGGGACATGGTTTAGTGCTAGAGTTAGGTTAGATTATAGTTGGACTCGAAAATCCTGAGGGTCTCTTCCAACCAAAATAATTCTATGAATGCAGTCCATCAAATAATAAACACTGTGCCAAAAATGAAGATGGAATGATTAAGCTACTATTTGAGGGCGGGGGAAGAGAGGCTAATTGAAAAAATTATTTAGCAGACAACAAACTCTACATACCAAAAAAAGAAAAAAAAAAATCAGCAGGATACTTTGGAGGTCGTAAACTCAGAAAGGGATGCGAAAAATCCACGTAAAAGATGCCTAAGTGGTAGGTTTTAAACAAGATGGATCAGCTACACCCTCTGCTTAATGCAGCCAGCAACCAACTGAACGTTGAAACCTGAAAAAGTGGAGCGGAAAGCATTCATATTTTTTTATGCCATCTTTTCGTATTATTTCCCTTAATAATTTACATTACTAGTGGCTCGTATTAGGGATATAATACCAGGCCAGATGGAGCTTTCTTAAGTACAGGTGTTCTTTAAACCCTATTCAGAGCCCTACTTTCAGCAGTTTTCTTTTAAAGGATGCTTGACATAGGGAAGTCAAACCACTAATAAAATAAACACGATGGCAAGTAAAGAGTTTTTTTTGTAATCCTCCAACAAGGAAATAATTACATTGGTAACATGGTGACAACCAGAAAGACTGTGATATGGAATTATAAACACAAGTAGAAGATGAAACTCCGTGATGAGGTTTGAATGTTTGCTTTTCCAAAAAGCTGATCTTTAGGAATTCAGTGTCACGTTTCCCAGGAGAACGAGGCACACGACCTCTGGAAACTCTAGTCGACTTCAGTTTAACTTCATCGATTTAAGAACTGACTAATTTTACTGATCCCCAAAACTTAGCGTGAAAAACGAGCCAAGGAAGACATCAGCCTGCAAATACCCTGTTGCTCCAAAAATAAGACAGGGTCTTACGTTAATTTTTGCTCCAAAACTTAATATTTTTTTACATGTATAGCTGCCTGGACACTATTTAAGTTGGCTTTTTTTTTATGAACTGTTACTAGGGCTTATTTTTTCAGTAGGGTTTATATCTTGAATATCCTCAAAAATCCTGAGAAATTATGCTAGGGCTTATTTTTGGGGTAGGTCTTATTTTCAGGGAAACAGGTTAATGTACAGTGTGTATGTCCTCCTGAGCAGCAGCCTCTGTGTTCCCATCCCTGGAGACATCCCAGGCCAGGCTGGACGAGGCTCTGAGCAACCTGGTCTGGATGAAGATGTCCCTGCTCATGGCAGAGGTTGCAATGGATGAGCATTGAAGGTCCCTTCCAACCCAAACCATTCCACGATTCTATGAAAAACAAGCATGGAATACGGTCCCAAAGGTGGTTTTTGCATTGCCCTTGAGAAAACCGTGCAACCAGGGTCCCATAATGAGTGTCTGTAGACAAAAGCAGAAGGAATTAGGACTCTGTGCCTAGAAATAAAATACTCCTACGATGTATTCGGGATTGCAGAGACTTAGCAGGATAGCTCACACAGCCAGTGTTGCAATAAACATCCACAGGCGCTTTGAGAACGAAATGCAAAATGGACAAGACGGAGAGAAAAACTGAACACAAAGGCTTAAATACACGGAGTTCTGCTACAGAATGGACAACCAGCCAAGATCAAAGAGGAAACCAGGAACAAAATGTTCCAGTGGACACTTTAATCCAGACTGCCCAACCAAGAAGTGGACAAAGTCTTATTTAAACAAACCAAAGTTATCTCCCAACTGCAGTCCTTCTTCTAAGGGAGGACAAAAAACTAGGAAGGTAACACGGCAGGACACAAGAAATCCAGGAGATTTCTGGAGTGTGAAAGGGATGATGTTTTATCACAGATGTTGAAGAGCCCGACTTTAACTTCTGTCTGCTTAAAAACGCCCTGTTGCCGTATGTCAAATAAATTACTTTTACCTTGGTAAAACTAATACTTTTTGCACTTATGTGCTTACACGGCACTTTTGAATAGATAGTGTATTCTTGGCTGGTGTTTTATCAAGAAGAAAAGATGAATGTCCTTATGTTAAGGGTATAAAAATTAGTTCTTCAAACATATGACTCACAGCTTTCTGCAGAAGTTTACTCCTTTTTCTCATAACGGAGCATTCAGTGCTCATTAGCAGTGCTACCACTAATGATTCTAAAACTGACAGTCTAAAAGCCATGATGAGTCCTTACGAGGAGTTTAGTAGCAATTATCTTCTCTTAAATACGGGTAGAGCAGAGAGATGCTGAGCTGGCCACAAATTTTCAGGCAAACAAGAACTTGCTAATGATGGATTCTTGAAACGACGAGGAATGGGACAGCGGGATAACCGGTCATTTGCAGGATTTCTCTTGCGGTAAAACAGTGCCAAGTTCTGCTAGAGAAAAACGTAGCAGAGAATTCAAGGCTTCGAGAAGAGAGGATGTGGACGTCAAAACTTAAATGTCACTAGAAAAAAAGTTTTGAGAAAGCCGTTAACTGGTGACCTCAAAGAAATCTGACCTAATAGTCCATCAGTCTTCTTCAGGAGACCAGGATGAAGGGAAAAGCCTTTGTCATACCAGGCAGAGCATCCAGGAGCACGGCCCATGGCTGCAGGGTGAGAATCACGTTCCTCCTTTCTCTTTTGCAAAGACTGGGTAGTAGAGGTTTTAACTTTTTCCAAGACATTTGGGAATTACAGGACCTGATCCCTTTGAACAAGAGTTATGGTCAAGATTTAAAGGCAGGGCCATGACAAATGCACATACTAGGCTATGATTTTTCAGAGAAAAAAAGGATGGTCTTCTCTTACCATTGATATTATCTTTAAAGAGAAGGGAAAAAAACAACCAAACAAACAGTAAATCAGACTGCCAGAACTGTATCTTTCACAAAGAGAATTTTCCAAATTCATATATGTCACTTGTTTGCTACCAGATATCAACACAAGTTATAGGCTCATTAAAAAAAAAAATCCAGTTGCTGTTATTCTTACGTAAAACCACATTGTAACACAAGGCCCTATTACTATAAACAGAAAGAACAGAGAAAACAATACCTGAGGCCAGTGGTATATATGTATTTATAGTATACATCCTTCTTTCCTCAGGACATCTACTCTATTTCTTTCATACTTGATAGAATGAAAGAGAAGCTCTCCCATCGATGGCCAAGCTCCACTCTTCCCTTTCAGTCCCCCACACCACTCCAATTTCCATTAAATCCTAAAATACAGTGGCTTTTACTCGCTGTTGCGTTTTTTTTGATGTATGGGACACCCCTCTAAATAAATAAGACCAGAAAACCATCATTCTGAACTAAAGAGTTATCTTAAAAGTTAGAATTGGCTTCATCATTTTGCATGTTGTATATCAGGTTTTAAACACATCACCCCCCCAAAAAAAAAATCACAACAGAAACTAGACAACGCCTGCCAAGGAGAATTTTGTAAATTAAATTTATACCTACTTCGATAAAGGAGAAAACAAATTTAAGTGAAAGCTGCATAAAAATGTGTGATTTCTATGCACACATGGGTGGAATTCTTGATGCACCGTTCCAGTAAACGCAATTGGATCCCCCTTTATAAAGTTAATGATGTCTTCAAAGAGTAAACAATATTTTAGGCTTACAGAGATTTTCATATAACTTCACCTCTCTTTTAAACCTTAATTCAAATACAGGGGTTCTCCCAGGTATTTGCTTGAGACGAGTAGGCATTTAATTTTTTAAGTGCTACAAAAAAATCTATATCTACCAGAACATGTCAGTACAATCTGGATATGGACACTGTGTTCTGCCACACACATTTGTTGGTAACTGAGCTATGGAAATTATTATTTCTTAAATGGAAAGAAACGAATATGCCAGGCAGAAGACAAATGACAGCAGCTCAATCTACAAACCGTATCTTAAGAATTCTATCTGTTCTCAGTCAACAGAAAAGGAAACTGAGATACACGGATGCAAAGTCATTTTCAGGACTCCAAACAGAAATAAAAACTATTCTGAAAGGTAATGCTCTTTCCAAAAGGCTACATATAATATGTTGTATGCAGAACACCTAATAGAGGAAGGTACATGTAGTATCACAGATAATTAGAATTCAATACATCTGAAGACAAAGCCACAAAAATATTTGACATCATCAGCTAAAGCCAGCATCTCATTAGTAAAATAAAAGCAGAAAAATGCATTTTTAAATGAACATTTGGAAATATGATTTGATACCTCTTCTTTCTTCATATCCAAAAAGAAAAAGCAACAATCTAAGCAAAGCATCATATGTCTTTACAACTAAATGGAGCTACACGTCCTCGAAGAAGCAAACACCTACCTCCTCATCTTTTCCCCTTAGTCATCCAGCGTCATCTGCTTCAGTTGGGATGAGTTTCAGCCAACAAGCTCTAAGCCAAAACCCAACTCCAGTCACACTCTGATCATCTAAAAAACCTGACCATCTGTGTTTCACGAAAGGGAGATGTAAAAATGACTATTAGCAACATATTGATGAAACTGCAAACCAATCTGTGACAACCCCTTTCGCAGTCTCACATAAAAGGCAAGGTTGGCAGGAATCTAAAAACTTCCAGGGGAAAACTTCTGGAAGAGAAGAAGCAACTGCTTCAAACAACTCAGTTGTTTCAAAGAATAAAAAGGGAATAAATAAGTATGGTTCCGTCAAACACTAAGATAACGTGGAAACCTGGCAACCATCTCTTATGGCCGGTGGAAGTGAATATGGCACCAACGCTTGACATTCTCTGTTATTAATACACTATTATTAACAATAAAACCAGTGCGATTCCTGCATGTTAGGAGGAAGAAGATGAAATGTGTTTTAGAACAATGATCAGACTTGCTCTACCTCAACAAATGACTCCATAATATATAGAACATATAGAATCAAGAACTGTTGTGTCTTATTCTCAGTGAGCCAAGAGACTCCTATTTAATTCGGCATCCACTGTGACTACAAAGATCATTTAATCAAAAGAACTTTGCATTTCTCCTTGCTGGACTTCTGAAACTCCCATTGGCCTCAACCTCAAGTTTCTCAAGACGCTTCTGGGCTCAATCTCTACCGCTTACCATGTCTACCCAACACCCAGCATCACCCACCGATTTGCTGAGGTCACATTCTGTTGCCCCATCAGGACTGTTGATAAAGGACGATAACAGCCTCAGTATCACCAAAGAACCGGCCGTTTCATCCAAGAAGGCAACCAGGCTGGTCAAGCTTGAGCTGAGGTTGGTAAGTCCACGCTGACTGTGCTCACTTACATCCTTGTCTGGCTTGATTGGAAAAGGCCCCATTATCTTTTCAGAAACTCAAATGAGGCTGAGCAGCCTACACAACCCTGAATCTTTAGATGGGCACAACATTATTTTCTTTCCAATTATCAGGAACCTTTCTTAGTCAATCTCAAATCTGCTTTTGTCCTCTCAATAAGAAAAACACCATATTCTTCATCAAACTTCAAAAGAGAAATTGCATCAATTCAGAAATCACATCTGGATGCCATTTATGATACATTATTCAACAAGAAAGTAATTCTTTCCTTCAAAGTTCTCATCTTTACCAACATATTTTTCCATAGTCTCCAGCATCATCTACACAAAACTTTGTTTTACATCATAACTTCATCTTCAGACAGTTTTTCTTNTAAAAAAAAAAATCCAGTTGCTGTTATTCTTATGTAAAACCACATTGTAACACAAGGCCCTATTACTATAAACAGAAAGAACAGAGAAAACAATACCTGAGGCCAGTGGTATATATGTATTTATAGTATACATCCTTCTTTCCTCAGGACATCTACTCTATTTTTTTCATACTTGATAGAATGAAAGAGAAGCTCTCCCATCGATGGCCAAGCTCCACTCTTCCCTTTCAGTCCCCCACACCACTCCAATTTCCATTAAATCCTAAAATACAGTGGCTTTTACTCGCTGTTGCGTTTTTTTTGATGTATGGGACACCCCTCTAAATAAATAAGACCAGAAAACCATCATTCTGAACTAAAGAGTTATCTTAAAAGTTATCTTTTTCTCTATGTGGCCAGGACCAAACACCAAGTTCTCCCACTTATATAAATACATACATACACACACAGAAAAAGGTATGTATATATATCTCTCCAACAATTTATATAGCTATATATATCCAGAATTCTGGGCACGACAAGCCAACAGTTACTGCAGCAAAGTTCTTCATTGTCCAATACAGTTTGTTTTAGCCATTCATACACGTTTTCCTGCTGTCCTACTAAATGAATCTAACATGTGATAATATTCCTGTCTCATAGAAAAAAACAAAACAAACCAACAAACTCAGCAGCTCAGAAACTGGAACCCTACATACCCTTCACTTTGCAGCATCCTCTTATACTTTTATTCCAAGCACTTTTGGAACATGGGCAGCTTCGATCACAGTCACCTTCACTGTAATACATAATATAGCTTTGATAGCGTTATATGATTACGAGTAGCAAATCTCAGAGATGTAATATGCTTTAAGGTATATATCATGTAAAATTCTTCTCTTCCAGAAGTTTTCCCCTCAAAGCACAGTATGAATGTGTGTAGACTCTTCTCCTACTGATCCATTACTTTTCCTTTCATAGAAGGAGAATCACTATTAATCACTGACATGACATTCTTCCTGATCCTTCTTTCTCGATCCGAAGAGCAAAACCAGAACATAATGTTCTTATTTGCTCTCTTGATTTTTATCTTACTCAACACCTAAGCCTGTGGTACATTCTAGAAACCACACACAAATTGTAAGGAGTACATATTCTGAGCATACCCAGCCATATTCAGCCCATCTCAAACTGGATTTTAGTCTTTTAATACAATTTTGCCTGAAGTATTCCACATTCACAATACAGGCTGGATACCTGCTTCACTTGTAGACACAATCAGGCAACTCACAATTCCAATAATCAAACAGAAAGACAAGCTGCAGTTTGATTCACGTTTCTGGTGCAAAATTTGAGCAAACCTATGAAAACAACCTGGATTTGTGTTTGTTCATTCAATTAGAAGACACAGACCGATTACGACAAAAATTACCCTCAAGAACACCAGTAAAACTAGTAATTGCTTTACCATCACTCTCATTTATTCTCAGTATACAAATCCAAAAATTTTCAGCGCAGACACTGCATTTGGATAATCCAGATAACAGCTACCTATCAAATCCAGTTTTCCATTTCTCTTGTTCCATGTAGAACCTGTCTGTTCTTCCGGCCATCCTAACATTTAGTAGCAACTACTAATAATTCTACAATTTAAATTACGTGGACTACGAAATCACATTTCCTTTTGCTTATTTTAAAACTTCACCTGGTAAATCCCATAGAAGTGAGTAAAACCAATGCTGTCTTCTTCAAAATATTAATTTTTCCACAATTCTTCCTACAAAAACAAACTTAATTTTGTTTTCCATTTTTCAGGCTGGCATGAGCTGTAATTCATGTCAACATCTACCAGAACACTGATACATTCAACGAGGTACTAAAAAAAAAAAATTGATCTTTTTATTATTACAGTATTCGTATAAGAATCAAATCGGCTTTTTAACTGCACGTAATGAATTTAAAGGCAAAAAACCAATTAATCACTGCTGCCTGTGATTTGCAGAAGCAATAGAGTAAAACTAGACTGGGTCATCTCTTTTCCTTCATGGTCTATGATAGAACACCATCTCAAAACCTGTATCGAAAAGGTATTCAGAGCCTTTTGCTGCTACTTGTGGCCCTAGAATCCAATTCCCTGCAAACCTCAGAGCAAAAATGACTGAGAAAGCTGCAGAACCTCAGACCACTTGGGGTTGTGACCCAAGTGAAGGAGTATCTAAGGCTTCTACATGATACTGGGGTGAGTTGAGAGAAGGGAATGGAGCTGGGGAAGGGGCTGGAGCACAAGTGTGATGGGAGCGGCTGAGGGAGCTGGGGGGTTCAGCTGGAGAACAGGAGCTGAGGGGAGACCTTCTGATCTCTGAACTGCCTGAAAGGAGCTTGGAGCATGGAGGGGGTTGGGCTCTGCTCCCAAGGAACAAGGGGCAGGGTGAGATGAAATGGCCTCAAGTTGCACCAGGGGAGGTTTAGATTGGAGATTAGGAAAAAATTCTTCCCAGAAAGGGTTCTGAAGCAGTGAACAGGCTGTGCAGGGCAGTGGTGGAGTCACCATCCCTGGAGGGGTTGAAAAGATGCACCGATGAGGTTCTTAGGAACACGGTTTAAAGGTGGACTTGCAGTGCTAGGTCAATGGTTGGACTTGATGATCTTAAAGGTTTTTTCCACACAAAATTCTTCTATGATTCTATAGCTGGCCTTGGAAAAGATTCCGGTGCTTGCAGTGACACCCAGGAGTCACCTAAAGCCACTGCTGGAGGCTTCCAAAGGAAAGAGCATCTCATGAACCCACACTTGGAATACAACACACTAATGTAAAACCATGTGAAACTTCTCATAACAAATTTCGCCTTTAAGCAGATGAATCTCCAATTTAGTAAAATTCTTAATTTCTTAGAAGGCATAACACAAATTTCATCAGCATAATGACTTTTTACAGTACTGGAAGAGCGTCTACACACACTCATACTGTACTTCGTAGAATCATAGAATAGTTTGGCACCCAGTGCCACCCCTGCCATGAGCAGGGACATCTTCAGCAGCTCAGGTTGCTCAGAGCCCCGTCCAGCCTGGCCTGGGATGTCTCCAGGGATGGTTCATCCACCACCTCTCTGGGAAACCTGGGCCAGTGTTTCACCAGCCTCAATGTCAAAAATTTCTTCCTCATGTCCAGCCTGAATCTCCCTCCTTTAGTTCAAAACAATCACCCCTTGCCCTTTCACAACAGGCCCTGCTAAAAAGTCCATCTTTCTTACAGGCCCCTTTTTAAGCACTAAAAGGCTGCTATAAGGTCTCCCTGGACCCTTTTCTTCTCCAGGCTGATATGGAACAAAACCCAGTAAAGTCAGACTGCTTACATTAAAAATAAATGCCAGTAACAATGCCGTTAAAAACCCTCATACAGTTCCTTTCACACCCAGACTTCAGAACATGCAACACTTAGGAAATTAAATTATTTTCTTAAGTAAATACATTGATTTCAATTCTTTCGTGTGCTTTTCTGCATGTATGATTTCTTTCAGTATCGTGGCTGGCTTTGTTCTTCCTTGCAGAGTAAAAACGTGCGAGTATATTAAAATGTTACTAAGTGTATACAGATGTATAGCTTCTATTTGAGCAGCCAGGGGAATGGTAACCATGGCACTGCTTCCAAGAATAGAATTATCATCTGTAACAGCACTCACGCTGTGGCAGTTGACAGAATGGTTATAAATATATCTATTAGCAGCCTGAGCTGAATCTTTAAACAGCACTATAGGGAGAGCAGCTGGCTAAAAATAGCCCGACAATATTGCATTTGAACACTTGTCCTCAGAAACACTTTGTCACATACACATAGCGAATTTCAATTTTTTTTTTTCGGCGTGAAGCTGAAAATGAACATCTGTGGCACACGGGAGACAGACAGGATGACATTTTTTGACCTCCCTCCTCCCTCGAACGCCACAAATAAAAGCACAACAGTAAAAACCTTGAAAAGGCTGCTATAAAACATCAAGTAATGCCTGGAATTCAAAGTATATGAGGCAAGGGCAGAATCAAAAATCATTTTACAGGGAAAAGAAAAAAAAAAATAAAGAATACATGGCAATCGACAGCACACAAATCATCTGTCTGAGCTGCTGGGGCTCAGCTTCATTCTAATATACCTCCAGATAACTGGAACAAGGAAATGATGGTTACGCAGTTGTTACCAACTGTACGAGCTACCATTCAAAATGAATAAAATAAAACTGTCTAAAACCAGCTTTCTAAATTCAGTGGTCGTGAATTCAGACACACATTCTCAAAAAGAGATACCTTTTGCTTGCTACTTTTAGTATTTCCATCGCTTCAAGTCAATATCTTTGTGATCACAGCTGATAACAGTGCAGTAATAGCACTGTGGCCGGTTAGGCCAGCTCATGAAAAACAAACAACCTGCCTTTATTATTCATGGAAGTGTTAACATTTCATTAAATTATCAAATAAAAATACAGAGTGCTAATTTCCTAATAAGCAACTGTACATTGGAAAACGTGGCCATTCAAAAAAAAAATGGTACAAAGTCTTCACAAACAAAGATGAACTGGCAGAGTAAATAATGTATATCAGAGTATTTTAGCTGAGAAGGACTCTCAGGGGGTTTTCTGGTGTGACCCTCTGCTCAAAGCAGGGCTAAGTAGGTTGCTTTAGGGTTCGCCGAGCCAAATTCGGAACACATCTCTAAAGATGGAGGTTCTGCGACATCTCTGAGCAACCATTTTGCGTTTGAGTCCTCCCTGCGAACAAGAACCTTCCTAACATTCGACTGCAACTTCTTACGATCCAGCTTGTGCCTACTGCTTATTATTTGGCTGGTGCCCAGTGACAGGACAGTGATTGAGCACTGGAACAGGTTGCCCAGAGAGGCTGTAGAGTTAAAAAAACCATATGGCCACAGTCCCGGACCACCGGCTTTGGTGGCCTTGTTTGAGCAGGTGGGTTGGACAAGGTGACGTTCAGATGAGCTTTCCAGTCTCAGCCATTCTGTGGTTATTTTTTACCGTGCACTTCTCAGGTGACTCCATCTCCCTCCTCTCCACACTCTCCCACCATGTTAACCCCTTTACACTACAGAAACCCCACTCTCTCCTAAGTCTCGGCCTACATCACGGACACCAATGCCCTACCCAGCATGGTGGTCCTCCACTGGATGTTCTCCAGCATATCCATGTCTATTAGAATCATAGAATCATTTTGGTCGTACAAGACCCTCAGGATCATCGAGTCCAACCATAACCTGACCTTGGCACTAACCCATGTCCCTAAGAACCTCATCTACGTGTCTTTTAAACCCCTCCAGGGATGGTGACAGGTATTGCCTACATTAAAAATAAGAAATCAAAGTTCAAAGTGTACTGAATTTGTGTTCTTCAGCAGTAAAGGAAGACATTTGATGTTGACTTCCAAATGCAAGTGGAAGGAAGACACTAGGAAAGAAAAAGTATCTCCCAGAAAAAAATGAAAATAGGTTTTAGAGCAGGTTTATATTACACTTTCCATCCATCTTGAAGATTATTTAAGGATGAGCCGCAGTTTAACTAGAACAACTTGTATCAGTTGTGTCCCTCTTAAGGCCTTATTTTTGGTAAAAGAATGTAATCTGCCATATACTTAAATATTGAAAAAACAAACTATACCATAGTATGAGACTTTAATATTCAAGCTCTCGGGATAATTAGAATTCCTGGCTTTTTTTATTCCAAGGTTTTGATAAGATTTCCAGTTAAACTTGTGTCACAAATTTAAACAGAATACAATGACTATTATTTTATGACTCAATTCAGGTATCAGTCTTCTGTCAAATAGCATTTGACTCTGATCAAAACAACTGTTTTCCTCAATTTGTTGCATGTATTTCCTTAGAGGTAAAAGCAGAATATCAAAATTTTTCTGAATTTATTATAATTTAATCGCATAGTCTAAAATTGATCGTTAGCAAGTTCAGTTGGATGGCTCAATTTACATAAATGTTCTGGGTTGGGTAAAGCAGCAGTTCCTAAGCACCGGCTGCTGAAGCTAAGAAAAGGTCCAGTTAAAATTCAACACAGAAAGAAAAGAAAAAAAGAACAAGAAAAAAATCAAAACAACCACTGTTTGGTAGAACAACTTCACAGAAAACTAACATTTATTCCAAGATCGGACTATATTTACAGCTTTGTTGTTTAAATTTCAGTCACAGTGCCATCTGGTGACTATTTATACTCTTATACATTTTAAATAGATGGTATGTCTTAGGCTCATGTTATCCACTACCCTACATTAACCACCTCCTCCTGTCTTAAGTTTTATGTGAAGGGAAGGACAGAAATGATTCTCTACGAACTGGAATGGATCAAAATTTCCAGTCTGTATGTTCTTCCTATAACCTTAAATGTGCACTAGGAACACAGTGGACTTTAACCACATTGCTATAAAATAATAAAAGTTGCTACTGATAGGAATGAGCAGTACGATCTCAAGAATGAGATAAATGGAAAGGTTTGCTTTTTGTTTGCTTTTCCCTGGAGTTTGGCCTCTAAAAGCCAGCGATGGAAGGACAAACACTGCTGGACTTTGTTTTTCAAGTTCTGTTGCTAAAATTACCCTGGTTTTCATTTGAAAGGTGGCAGCAGATAAATAAATTTAGCAAAGATAAATCGGAAAATCGAGTATAAAATTTATTGGCGAGCTGACTGCGTCCGCATAGGAAAAAATCAAACAGATGTCCCAGGCTCATTATATATTTTATCTCTTTCCAAAATGTATAGAAGTGATGAGCTGAGTTCTGACACTTTGATGAAGACAGCAACTTGGGAGAAAGATTTCTCATATTGGTGTTGACCTTTATTTTTCCCCCTTCCCCAACCTCACAACAAATATTCGCACAGTTATTCACCTCCCACCCCTTCCCACAACAAAATAAGTGAAAAGACTACAATATATTGCATATCTATAAAAGAGGACCATCAAGGGAAATACTGTGTTATACTTGGTGACATTCTTCCTCAATATAGACATGCTGTAAGAATAGTATCTGATTGGAAGTTAAGACAGTACAAACAATTCACCCAGAAACTGCTATATAAAAAAAAAAAGGATAGAGAATAGAACAAAAATTACAAGCAGACTTCTGTCTCTCCTTGAATAAAGCGATGCCATGTAATACTACATTTCTTTCAGTTTTTCAATGGGAGTAATCACGTCTCAACTTCATGTGAAACAAATTGTGCGTACCTGATGAGTTAGAAAATGAATTCCTATTATTGGTGCTTAGAATCATGAATAATACCTCAATTTCCAGTCTAATATCTCTTCTACTATGAAATATATCCACAAGGAACATGTGTAAACCATCAAATATTACTTCAGACGCTCACATTTTCCTTCAAAGCAGTAACACAATGCTTCACCTATCGCATAAGAAAAATAGTTGAGGCTCTCAAAAGTTTCACTGCAAGGAACTGCTCTGATTCCACATTCAATAAGTAGAATTATTCTGAACACATTACACAGGTCAATAACTTCTGATCAAGTTTTCTCTCCATAAATCAAACCGTCAATAATCTTCCCATTGTTTCCCAGAAAGCGGTTTAAGCCAAAAATACCAGTTTTCTTTTTCAAGGGTAATGTAACCTATTCCCGACAACTATGAGCATACACAACTATTTGATAAATTGGAGGGAGAAAAGAACGGATCTTTCTGAAGGAATAGTAATTCAACTCATCTGTCCTCCTAAATTAATACCCTGGAGTGACACAGAATCATGTTCTATTCACCTGAATGAACATTCATCAAAGAAGTGACTGGAACCCATGTCCACCTCCCGCATGAACTAATTATCTACGAACTTTGTCTCGCCTAAGCTGGGCAGTCCTGTAACACCATATTGCCCTCACTCATAACAGGACAGAAATTGTCCTTCTTTTGCACTTATTAAGCTTGCAAGAGCTCAGGACTGAAGTTTGTTCAGCTTGCTTTGGGCTTTTCTTGACCTGGTTGCAACTTCATTTTATTATGTTTAGCTGCCACAATTTGTCCAGTCAATCAGGATACTGTGCCTAATTTGTTTCACTTTTTTTGGTACAAGCACACTTTAATATAGATAGGTCTAAGAAGCAATTAGTCTATGTAGAATGAGATATTTATGAACACGATAACGATGTAGCGTAAAGAAACACAGGCCTTGCGTGATGACAGATGTTTTGAGAGGTGGCTGCAGCACAGAGGAGCGTTGGCATGGGACGGTAAGAGACGGGATACGCGCTCAACACTGGAAACCCCAAAGGCTGTAAAGAACTCACCAACAAAGAAATGCAGCTACAGAGCTGGACAAAACCATTATTCAGGGGTAACAAGGAGAAAAAATCATATCTGAGGGATGTAAAAGGTGTAATGTATAGTGATTTTGGATGAAACGTGGAGCTGCAGACCAATGAAGAAGATAATGAAGAAGTAGAGTGAAGAAAAAGGTATAACAACACATTAGCAAACATACAGGGTAGAGCCCAAGTGTACCTGAGAGAAGAAACCATCCATGTCACATTCCTCCCAGTGAAAGACACCAGGACCTGACAACCCACCAGCATTCGGAGGAGACCAGCGTTAGAGCCAGAGGAGCAGTGGGAGGGTGAGCACAGTTTCTACCCCTTTTCCTAGTGCTAAGAAGTCAGTGTATAACAGTTCAAACTGTATTATTCTTTCTGTAATGATTAGATATAGACTAATAATGATTAAAAGGTTAAGATTTCAAGCGTGTTCATAATAAATTAATGGCTTCGATTTGGAAAGCAAACTTTCTCGTTGCCCATAAAACAAGATTTTGAGCACAATAAAGGACAGCACATCCTGACGACGTGACACTTGTCGACTATACGTTTGTGTTTATGTGACAATTTTCTCAACAAACCTGTAGCCACAGACAGAAATTTTTATTCTTGTACTTCATCCACTCTTCCTTGTTGCCATATCACTTTTTTCCAGTAAGTTTTGACAACCTCACAGTACATGCGAGGGGATCTTACCAACGTATATAGATACCCAAAGGGAGGGGGCAAAGAGGACAGAGCCAAGTTCTTTTTGGTGGTGCCCAGTCCCAGATGCAATGGACACACCGGAGGTTCCCTCTGAACATCAGGAAACACATTTTTAGTGTGAGGGTGACCAGTGACTGGCACAGGTTGCCCAAGGAGGTTGCAGAGTCTCCATCCTTGGAGATGCTCACAAGCCATCCTGGGCAAGCAGCTCTAGGTGGCTCGGGCTGAGAGAGGAATTGGACCAGATGATGTCCAGAGGTGCCTTCCAACCTCAACCATTCTATGAGGCTGAATCTGGGAATAATGCCTCAGAAACAGATAGCCAGATAAATAAATAGATGTCGTTGCTGTGTTTTCTTGCACTTCCTGAGCTCTTCGGCCTATTCTTGGACCTACAGCTGTTCTGTATTACAGACAGATGCTGTTCTCATTTGTGCTTTGCAGCTCCTAGCCAGTGAATATAACATAGTCATGCAACTACTGATTTTCNAACCTGCTTTAGCAGGTGGGTTGGACTGGATGATCTCCAGAGGTCCCTTCCAAGCCCAACCGTTCCATGATTCTCGAGATTATTGTTTCATGGACTGCTTAAAAATGCCACAGGAATGCTGCAGAACACTCAAGAGAACTGCAGAAAGATGATAACAGAACCACAAGAACACACTGTTCTATTCTGGAAAACGGGTCTTCTACTCTCCCCGGAAACATTTATGTAAAGAAAGCACAGTTAACAGAAGAAACTGGCCAAGTCAGCCCTGATGAAGAGCACTTATAAAATAAGGGAAAACCTATCCAAAACCCATCTCTTGCGTGATTAAAGCTGAACGACCCCAAAGAATTGTCCTCACTACCAGTCTATCCATGTGCCATCCTGTTGTAACAAGACATTCCCTCTCAACAAGAGAAATCTACCACAAAGCTTCATTCAAACCATCACATTCCATCCACTACACATCATGTAACCTCTCAGAATATTCAACACAAAACCATAGTGTAAAAATTCAGTTCACAAAGCGCTTAAAAAGTAAGGATTCATACCTTCTACTAAGTCCTGACAAGCCGTAAGAAGAAATTTTCTACAACTATATATAACTATACATATATAAGTTCATGTAATCTATTACTCAGCAGAAACAAACTCGTCCCCAAATTAATATTATTTTTTATTTCACTTTCAAGTTAAAACTAGAAAACAGGAGCACAGAAGACCCAGTTAGGCAGAGAATCGAGACAGATTTCTGAAAGTAAACACATTAAATGCTTGACTTCAGCTTTTCCCTAAATAAGCGTCTTCAAAAGTAGCACATTTTCAAGCATGTGTTAAACAGAAATGGCAGCAGCCAACTTTCAATTTTAAACGAACACATTTGTAAACTGGTTTGGAAAGAAGTAAATTAAGAACTGACAAAAATGACAACTGAAAGCAGTAGAACAGTCACAGTATTTTTTTCTAAATATAAATCATGTAAGACTGAAATATCTCCAGTTTCATTTATAAAAGCAAGCTGTATTGCCTTTTTTTTACATCTACCTACTTGTATACAATCTTAAGCGGCATTAATCAGCTTAATTTTTTTCCGTAATGCTGAATTAATTAATTTCATCTTGCAATTTCCAAGTTATTTGTAGCTTATGTGGCTCAGAACCTCAGCCATAGATTAGAACACTCAAAGCACTGATATTTAATGAAATTAGTAGAATTTTCCCGAGAATATACCATACAACTATATGACAAAAAGGAAAGAAAACACCAAGAGGACATGAAGGCTACATCAAGCAACCATCTCAGCTTACTAACCAAGTCACCTTCATTAAAATCCCTCCAGAAATTAGTAGGTCCAAATCTCATCACTACACAGCTACACGCTGTGCTCAAATCTACCTGCTGGGTGCCCCTAAAGTCTCGTTTTCTCCACGCTTTTTTCCTGCTGTGTTGCATTTTCATATGATCGATCCAACAAACATTTGAATCGCTGAGGAAAAGTCTGAATGTAGAATGCACAGGCTTACAAGTGTACTGTGGGTACTAAATAAATGGAGGTATTTCACTTATAAGAAAAATCATCTTTCTGAAAACTCTTCTCTATTATATAGTCTGACTATTCCCAAATTGTTTTGGTGTGTTATTTTCTTCAGGTTTTTTTCTTTATATGCTCTACTGAAGCCCTAGGAAGTGCAGAAATTCCTAAGGGCCTTAAAACTGGTAATTTCAGTCCTTACCATTACAATTATTGAACACCTGATGGATCATTTACTTCCAATGGAAGCAAGAACGTGTCTGTCGAAGAAGATCTTGTCTTCTCTATTATTTCTGGAGTATTCCCCACCATCTCATGGTTCAGACCTCCTATACACATGTACATGATATTTTATCTCAACTAAGTACTCTTGTGTGCAGTAGATTCAAAAAAAAATACTCCTTTCAACAGAATATGAGTAAATCATGTATTTTACACATATTTACACATATTCATGACACAGAGGTTCGTCATCCACAAATCAATCCACATTATGATATAAAATTAATATTAGGGATCCGTGTTTAGATCATATATAAATTCCTTCCTTGCAATACCAAATTCATACTAGGAATCCTGCTTAGTTTAGGCATAAATTTCTCAATTTACATAAAATCATGAGATATAATTCGATGTAGGTAACAAATCTTTTCAATTCCCAGCAGCGATTTTTCTAGAGTCATCTCTTTAAAACCTATCACACATTGGTGGTAGGACAGGTTTCAAAGCATAGTGATTTGGGGTGTCTTAAGATTTGTTAATGGAAATAGAAATCTATTAAAAATCAAACTATTACCTTAACGGGTAAATTTCATTTTGGGGATATATTAAGAGGCTTGACTTTCATTCAGATTTCTTTAAAAGACACTCGGATTATAGTCCCCAAAAAACCCCCAAACTTCTTAAGTGAAAAAAGTAAAGAAAAAAGTGAAAACCTACCCAGAAACAAACAAAATTATTCAAGTGGGGGTGGGAATCTTGACAATTCACTTATGTTTATTTGCAGTTCAGTAGTTTTGTTTATATTACAGATTAAAACACCAAGCTGAAGAAAAATTTTATTTCTTTCTATGAGGTCACAAATTTATTTTCACTCTGTGCCCTGAACATTCATTAAAGACGCATGGTAGCAATTTCTCATAGATTATATGATCATAAACCTATAGAAAGACCTAAAAAAGTGTCAGTGGCAGGAAATTAGTGGAATTCCTAAGAGAAAATTGAAAAAAATAAAAATTTTTTTAAAAAGTAATAATCACTTATTTTAAAGAACTTAAATACTACCAAGGGACATAAAGGAAAAGGCAAGTAATACTCTAATTTCAGTGTTTTTTTCCTGTTGATTTTCCTTGCAGCCATACCTATTTACACTGTAATTGATTGCTACTGAGTTAACCTGGCTAAATAATATTGAATAAGCACACAGCAAAACAGTAGCTCAACCAAATACCATGAGCGGATGAGAAGTATCATCCTAACACCATTAGTTCCATAAGAAAAGTGCCTACTTGCCCCATCATATATAAAGCACAGCTCAAATTAGGAACGGTGTATGCACTGGAGTCAAAAACGGAGCAAAACTTGAGTGATAACCCAATTTCTACGACAATACCCAGACAACCCTTTCTTATTCTTCCCGTCCTGTCAATTTTGGTCCCTGCTTTCCAGACTGAAAAAAAAGAAAATTATTACAGAAATACAGAAGATATTATAGAACAACAGTATTCCCTAAAGATGTACAGATATCCTTCATCTCTTCACCTTAAAATTCATTTAACAGTAGAGTTCACTCAATCCATATTCCTTTCAGTTCCGAATTCCCCAGGTAACCTCAGGAGCCCAGTCCTTCTCACGTCCTCTACTGAAAATCCACATTTGATATTCAGCCAACCACTCCGGTTCTAAAACCTGTAGAGAAATCTGCAGAGGAACTCGAAAAACTGTAGTGCCCATTTTCCATTTAATTGCTTTCGAATCGAACAGAGCCCTGAACAAAACACAGACAAAACCACGAGGAAAATGCATTTCCAGTTCCACAGAGGAGAATATGGAAATTTCTTTTTAAAACTTGCTACTGTTCTTTAAGGTTTTCCCAATTCATAAACCAGCAACCTACTCACGTACAGACAGACAAGTATCAAAAATTTCAGTTTATGTTGTATGAAAAGCATAAATTCAAGGCTTATTTGGTGGTCAGGAAGGTGAAATAAAATAAAAGGCCCACCATAATTCCAAACAGGCAGCCAAGCAAATGTGAAGGAATAAATTTTTAAAACATGGAACCTAAACTATCCAAATAAAATGTACCTTCCTTCAAGGGAAGAATACAAGAGGGAAAAAAAAAGAAAATATTCTAGAAAAATTGTGAAAGTCTGTTGAGACGTAGCGCTTCTGTGCCAATCCATCCCGTTGGGTTGCGTTGGGTTGCGTTGGGTTGCGTTGGGTTGCGTTGGGTTGCGTTGGGTTGCGTTGGGTTGCGTTGGGTTGCGTTGGGTTGCGTTGGGTTAGTTCAAGGCTAATGCTTCAGCACAGCTGACAGCATTGTAATAATGTTCCACTGTACCAGAGACTTCAACGCTTTGAGCACAAAGGATTAACAGTTCCTCATTTTGCAGCATTCTGAGTTTGGGTTTTTTTTCAACTTCAAAAAAGATTTTCTTGTCTAAGAGAGCAAGTCTACAAAGGGCGTTTTCCATTGTTTTCCTAATCCTCTGAGCTGAAGGTTTGTGTTTCGAAAAGCAAGTTCCACTTCTATAAATTTCAGTTTGCAGGGAATAGTAACCGAGCACCTTCCTCTCTTTCCTGAGATGTGCAGCAAGACTTTCTTATTCTTTCAAAGGAAATTATATGTTCACTGAAAAGATTCCAGGAAGTTTTTACCTTGTTGTCCTTTCTTTCCACTAAGGCTAGAAGAACAGATCCACAGCATCTAGATAATATTCCTTTTTTTTTTTCTTTTTCTTCCTTAATTTCAACTCATTTGCTCTCCATTTGTAGCTATTTTCCCTCTATTCTAGACTGGAGCAGGAGCTAACAATATAGGCTATAGGTGGCTACCAAGGAATCAGATAAACTCAGGGCGAGGGTTTGGATTGACGAAGTAAGAGGTAGAAAAATATATTAAGCCACAACAGAAATTAACAGGGAAGAATTAAAACAATAGACATAATCAACAATAGGAAACAAGCACTGGGTAGGGGGTGAAATCTAGAAATAGTTTTTAGACAAACATCAAGATGCTGAGCAGAGAAAACCTCACGTCGAACTTCTCAAGCAGTGAAAAAAGTGGGATTTTAGACTTTTTTTTTTTTTCTTACATTCTTAAGTAACAGGATTACATCGCCCATTTCTCACCCTAGTCACCGTAAGGAACATTTCATAGTTATATCAAAAATATTCCTAACTGTACATCTTGTGTGATCTTGGGTGAGCCATTTAGTCATTGTTCTGGACTGTCAGCCACTATATCAAATGGCAGCAATACTAATAAAATTCTCTATTACTTGCATTTTCATAGCGTCTAACAAAAAATGAGTGGAGTTTTATGGAATGCCTTAATCCTAATAAAGTTACTTGTACAGTACGTGAAAGGTACTGCTGTTTACTAGTCATTTTACACAAAGATACAGCATAACTGAAAGAAAACTTTTTAAAAGTTACACACCTACCTACCACCACAAAGTCATCTAGAAGCCTCCTTGCTCCTCAGAACCATTTTATTTAATAAAAACTTGCATTTTAATCACTTCTCTCACTCATCTTTTCCTCTTGCTCGGACCTACTTCAGCTAAATCGATAATATTTTAAGAGTCCCAGGCTTAAAATTAACTAGACATTCTGAAATCTCCATTTTTACAAATGTAATTGCAGAGACGTATATATTATGTTCACTGTACTAGAAGGCTACAGACAGTAATATTTATACTAAATCATCATCAAACTACAGATATCTAAGTCAAAGGGCATGGAAAATATTCTACACACAAGGAACATGCATCAGTGCAAAGGATTATTATAAATTTTCTACAGTAATAGTCATAATACTTTTCTCTACATCTTCTACCACGAGATAATAGGATTTTTATTCCATTTAAACACAGCAAAATTTGAAATTTAATTTACTGTAAGTTTACACCTACAAAAAGTCAAGTCTGAACCAATCATAGATGAAAATAGAAGAAATAACACCCTTTTTGATCAGCATCTCCAAATTCCTCCACTTCCCCACTTCACAGAAGAATTTGTTTCATCAACTGTTCTTCCTCTGTCACATCACTGTTCACTGCAATATACAGCAAGAATCAAGAGAATGGTTTGGGTCGGAAGGGACCTTCAAAGCTCACCCAGTGCCACCCCTGCCATGAGCAGGGACATCTTCACCAGCTCAGGTTGCTCAGAGCCCCGTCCAGCCCGGCCTGGGCTGTCTCCAGGGATGGTTCATCCACCATCTCTCTGGGCAACCTGGGCGAGGCTCTCACCACCCTCATGGGGAAGAATTTCTTTGTTATNATTCCCCTCCTCTGGACTCGATCCAACAGGTCCATGTCCTCCTTATGTTGGGGGTCCCAGAGCTGGACGCAGGACTCCTGGTGGGGTCTCACAAGAGCAAAGCAGAGGGGCAGAATCACCTCCCTGCCCTGCTGCCCACGCTCCTGGTGATGCAGCCCAGGATACAATTGACTTCTGGGCTGCAAGCACACATTGCTGAGTGCTGTTGAGTTTCTCATCAACCAACACCTTCAAGTCTTTCTCCTCAGGGCTGCTCTCAATCCATTCTCCACCCAGCCTGTATTTGTGGTTGGGATTGCCCTGACCTTGTTGAACTCTATGAGGTTTACACAGGCCCACCACTCAAGCCTGTTGAAGTCCCTCTGGACGGCATCCCTTCCCTCCAGCGTGTCGACTGCACCACACAGCCTGGTGTCATCACAAACATGCTGAGGGTGCATTGACCCCACTGTCCGTGTCACTGACAAAGGTGTTAAACAGCGCCCGTCCCAATACCGACCCCTGAGGAACGCTGCTCGTCACTGGTCTCCACTTGGACATCGAGCCATTGACCACAACTCTTTGAGTGTGACCATCCAGCCCGTTTCCTATCCACTGAGTGGTCCATCCATTCAACCCACGTCTCTCCAATTCAGAGACAAGAATGTCGTGTGAGAAAGTGCCAAATGCTTTGCACAAGAACAGCAGTTTAATGACATCGCACAGAATCCATTTTCATAAAATGGCCAAAAAATATGAGTTATAGCTTGGATGTAAAGTTTTTAAAGCCAAACTTGTCACTCACCCTAACAAAGAGTCAGCCTTTGACAAAGATCAATGATAAAGTTAGCACACTATTCTTAGTACTATACTAAGATATAAACCTGTATTGAAACTTGGGATTTTACGCCTGTTTTCACCGATAGCAGTAGAAAGCCCTAAATAAATTAATTAATAAAACTGGAATTCTCTTAAGCAACCACTCAATGAGAATATTGGTCCAGACCATCTTACTAAAAAATTGCAAACTCTGACATTCAAAACTTGGTTTACCCCATAAACAGTAAATGTGGAGCTTGCTGTGATTATTATCTGGATGTTTCCCCGGGTGAAATGAAGTTGCTGAAGTAGATTCTGATGTGCCCTTTCAAAAATGGCTTGGCATCAATTACAGCTCTCACATTCTGTGTTCCCAATTTCTTCTGCGGAAAACTACCACACTTGACCTACTCTTTTGAAGTCCCCACAGTGATAAATTACTAAACTTCATTCTCTTTCCCATACTCCTGGGTGAGGCAGCTATTAAGAATGTCACTTTTAGCTAAACAGGAGATCTGCAGTCTAAAGATTCTTCTTTTTTATTAAGATGCACTTTAACTCCTTTGGCTGGTCGCCCAAAAACCAAAACAAACCTCCATGAATAACTACGATCTGTGCCTGTGATGGAGAAATCAAGAGTGTTTCAAGAAGGTCAGTAAAAACTTAAGAAACTCATCGTGCTTGAAGATTTATTTAATCTCGAATTGACAGAAGAACTGATCTATACTTTTTTAAAAGAACAGAATAAAACCGGAGCAATTTCAAACTAATCGAGGATATGCTGCCAAGAAAGTCCTGCAGACAGTACGTGGCGTTTTTCTCAGCCTTCAGAAAAGCTGTTCTTCGTTATTTGCCATGCTCCCTGTGGTTAAAAGAGCACAGAAAAAGACCCAACTGATAAAATTTATGTAATCTCAAAAAAGTTCCATCAAACACCTGGCAAGCAGAGATTATCATACGCGGGATGAGCAACATTTAAGCAAAAATGTAACAAGAAGTTGAAACCAACTTCAGCAGCAAACTTCTAGGTCGTTACATTTGGAACTTGACCCTTTTGTAACGTAAGAACTAAATTTTAGTGAGCAGAACAAAATGCTACAAAGGGAGTGAAAAGAACCTAAATTACCCTTTTGTATCCATGTTTTCTTCCATATATTCAAAGAGGCCATTGGTATTTGGCTCCGGAGAAGAAGTGTAAATAAAAAGTGCTAATAGCAGCGGCTACATGAATTAATACACCTAGGATGGAGATGCTGTTTTCTACCACTACCTAGTAATGAAATTAAAGCATAAACAGGCAGTTTTGGGTGTGGAGGAATATGATCAGGCTGCAATTCCTGCACAGCATCAAAAGTGCAATTACAGTTACGGAGTAACCGTTCCAGTTACTATTTGGTTAAGTTTATCACATCAAAATGGGGGGGTTTTTTGAGGTAAGCCATTTGTTATTGTTTCAGGGGAAGATGTAGAATGGTAATACAGCATCACTATTAGGACTTAAGTCAGAGGAAATATAATGTACGTTCATGATGCTGCATCTAAACTTACATTTCTGACTAAATCCCTCAGAATTTAGAAAAACTATAGTATTTCCTCCAAATAGCAGTATTCCAGAACTATAGAAAAGAAGTCTCCGTTATTTTCAGGGGCAAAACAAGAAGGAAAAGTAAACCAAAAAAGTAAACAAGACATGAGTCATATTTATTTGGTATGTGATTTACCTACTGTGTTATCTACTAGGTTTTAAAGATAGAAACAGCTATAAGGATAAAGGTGAAAATACTTCAGTTTGGAGTTATAAATTAAAACCTAAAAGGTGAAAAGAGAAGAAGTGGAGGAATGGAGGATGTAGGTGAAATGCGAGCTGGGGAACTGCAGATGAAATTCTCTTAGTTAAGGCACCTATAGAACTGCACAAATTCAATGATGGTGGAACAAAAATTGTTCAAGAGAGTTCTTAGAATACTGACTATTTTACAGCACATTTTTAAATTATTTCAATTTGAATGCCTAGATGGAAATGAAAACGCAGCCATGAATTTTACCGAACTTACGTGGAACAACTCACAAACGCAAAGCTGCTAAATGGAACGTACAGATACTCAACTGAGGAAAACTCTGTGTCGTACCAAGTAGCAACAGGATTTAGAAACACATAGAATAACAGCAGTTTCAGAATGAAATGAAAAGCATGATTCTATCTATTCTTTGTATTCAGAATTTTGCTTTACATAAAAGAATAATCCAAATACATAAAATTACTTTTAACACGCTTCCAGCTTTTCTCCAACTGTTTGATGCAAGATGTACATTACATTGAAACCCTAATCTTACATCGCTAACATTTTCTTCTATGCATAGATCTAAAGATTTGAATAAAATTCTCTATGATACTGTTCAGTAAATGGCATTACTTTGTTTTAAGTGTCAGGAACATTAACATCTTTAAAGTAGGTTACAGTTAACTGTGGTAAGACAGCAAGTGTATGACATGCTCTGCATTTAATTTCACACTCACGTAGGTTGAATTAAAACCTTGATTATCCTTTCATAAGCACTCGAACAAATTCACGGGATCAATTTTGGAAGGCACTGGAGAACACTCCAGCTGCCCCATCACTCAGTCTCTGTAATTCTGTTTTCTGGTGCATTTCAGGGTCTGCCACCACGTTTTCCCACCAGAGCAGCTGCCTACCAGCCAATTCCACACTTTTGGTTAAGTTAAAACGCTAAAAATTATCATCGCAAGTCTATTAAAAATGAGCACAGCAAGATCCTATGTTTGTCAATACTTACAAATTAAATGGATGAAAATACCGCACAAATCTTTGTAAGGATGAAGTGTGGAAATACATTTGGCCGTAAAGTTAATATAGTATCCAGAATTTCTATTATAATTGAAATCTAAATGTCAAATGCTTGAAAGAGTCACTGCTTACGACAGAACGTCTGTCTCTTCTACATTTTCAAGTACGTCATTTGGGAAGAATTCTTGTGTTTCAGAGTAAGTCTTTATACACTTAGGGGTAAAACAGATCTTTCAAATGTTACCTACAGCTTTCGTCATTACATACTTGAACTCACTCTGTCCAGAACTTGATATGACCGACCATGAGTCAGTTAAGAACTGGAAGACATGTAGGCAAAGAAGTTTAGCACTATAAATAAAATAAGCACTGTTGAAAGAAAAGGTTTATTAGCTGAACCATAGCATGATACCAAATGTGCTACAGGGCTTCTGATTCAGACCTGGATGGGATGCTCCTATTTTAGGAGCACGTAAAATAAATGAAAATAAATCAAAATCCACCTGTAGAGGAGATGAAAAAACATTTTAAACTGGACAAAATCCAAAGTATGAGTAGGGAAGCTGAGTACTGATAAAGACAGTTAATTGTTATGAACGAAGCCTAATAAGTAGAGCAAGTCTTCAGAGGGCTGATCAACTGTACTCTTAATTCCTGGTGCTGCAACATTCTCCACTTGGAGAAGCCATCATGAGACTAGCGCAGCAACTCTTGATGGCCAGGGGATCAACACCAAGAGCAGTAAAAACATTCAAAGAATGAGAAACAAATAAATAAGGTACCTGAAATACAGAGTGGTCTTCGGTCTAAACCCTGTGTCTGATGTACCTCGTCTGTTCTCATTAAGAAAACGAAACACGAACTCACAGGAGCGAAAACCCAGAGGTATCCTCAATTTATGTCATTTGACCATGTGGCACATAGGTTAAATGCTGAGAGCTCTAGATTACGGGTGATCTCTGTCCTCTGGAACAGCTGTTGTAAGGAAATGGCCTCAAGTTGCACCAGGGAAGGTTTACACTGGATATTAGGAAAAAAATTCTTAACAGAAAGGGTTGTCAGTCATTGGAACAGGCTGCCCAGGGCAGTGGTGGAGTCACCATCCCTGGAGGGGTTTAAAAGATATGTAGATGAGGTTCTCAGGGACACAGTTTAGTGCCAGAGTTACATTATGGTTGGACTCGATGATCCTGAGGCTCTTCCAACCAAAACAATTCCACGATTCTATGAAATGTATCATCCAACGCAAGCAGAGTATTCAGAAGAATATCTCAATTTCTAACTATTCTTAAAAATTTCTTACAAAGCTGACTGGAAATTCACCACCCTATTCTAAACGTTTAGTCCAACCCTATCCCCCCTTCAAGTTTCCATCTCAGCAAGTCTTCATATATGCCCATGTTTTATTAAATACATCTCCATTACTTTAACACAGTCACCTTCTCCTACACTTTTTCCTCCACTTTCTATCCAGCCCTTCGACAAAAGCCCACGTCAAGATTAAGATTTTCTGCGTTCATATCTTAGTGTCACTAAGAAAGTAACCACCTACTGCTGTTTGATTTGTAGATAGCACTTCTTGGGCATTACCATGATAAACAACCCAAAGCAACCTGATCTGGGTGAAGATGTTCCTGCTCATGGCAGGGGTGGCACTGGATGAGCTCTGAAGGTCCCTTCCAACCCAAACTATTCTATGATTCTATGATAATTTTTGGATTACACAGTGACCTCGGGACATCTCCATCCCCAAATGAGTCCACCTACTGTCATCTTCTGAGTTACAACAGCTGCTCAGAGGGAACTTCTTTCGTCTAGAATATCTCCGGTGTGGCAGCACTGGGACACTCTGAACACAGCTAACAGATAGATCGGGACAATTTCTGCTTTGATACTCACCGACTCTATTAATGACTCAAAGATAGTCTAGCAAGCTGATCTAAAACTACCCGAAATTGTTCATCTCAAGAGATACCAACACGTTGCAAACTATAGCAATAGGATTTTATGGCAGATGAGTAACGAGGCCAACGATGGCCACGGATGACACCTCGGGGAAAGAAGCTCTCATGACTGCAGAGTCTGTTGCTGTTCATACAAGTTCTGTTTATTGTGTTGGTGTCAACTTTAATTTTTCTTTGTTCATCTTTAGACAAGACAGAAAGAGGGATGAAGTGTGGTTTATATAGTAGATTGTACCTGCCGCAGCTACCCTTGATGAGACATTTGTTTGGGTATCAGTAGACTATTATCTCTCGTTTACTGAGCGACAATGATGAAAGTGTGAAGAAAACAGTGCCTATGATAGGCACATAGTCAATCTATCAATTTTTTTTCTATCCACACAATACAAAAATGTTAATGCTTCTTTCTTGTCAAATCAAAATGGCAAAAATAGGAAGTACTTGAAGTTGTAAAATGTTTTGAATTGAAAGTGCAGCTACTGCAGTAATAATACTGAATGTAAAATATCAGATGAGATGAATGAATTGAATTTATTCAAATCCAGAGGAGTAGCAAATTTATTTTTGCCATAGCTCTAGAGAATAACTTTAGCAAAACATTTTCTTCGTGTTCCGAAGTGCAATACTCTCTAGGGCAAAACAGAGTTGTTTGTTCATTGGTGAAACAACTTGAAGGAGAAGAAGAGGGCTGGTGAGCAGAAACAGTGCAGAATACTCAACTATTTATAGAGCCCAAAACCACTAAAAGCAATATAAGCAATGCCCAACTAGCCAGGGAAGAAAAGTTTAGGGCATTTAGACCCAGACTAATCAAAAACTGCAGGCTTTCATCTAAATCCAGATCATAATCAAATTTTGCCAGGCATGTACTAATGACCAAGAAACCAGCCCTCTCTCATTTTTACAGAACAACTTTATTTTTATTATCATCTTTATCTGAAGGGAAACTCTAATTCTTGGCCAGAAAAGCAACAAAAACCAGCTTACTGACCTGGCAAAGGTTAATTCGGCTCATGTCTCCAATCTAAGCAGATTTCAGGAAATGCGACTGGCTTTCTGGTAGTTCTCTCACAAATGTTAATTAATTATTAAAATATATATNCCTTTTTTTTTTTTCTTCCTAAGACTTGACGTGTTTAATACTGAAGAAGAACTCAGGGCCACAGAATTTACAAGCATAGTATTAAATTCCACGATAGGACACATAGGATTGTATGTTTGTGCCTAAGATCCCATTCCTAAATCCACATTTAGCCAACCAAAAAGAAGGAATCTAAAATCCAGTTGTGCTCTATGAATTCAACATCCCCACTAACTTCAGCAGGATCCCGAATTATTCAAAAGTTAAAAAAATAAAAAAACTAAAAAAAAATGAATTGTTCTGTTTAAGGGCTTAAACTTAAAACAGATTTAGGGCTTACAGGTAAAAAGAACTTTGAGCTTAAAGTTTCAACATTATAAAGTTTATCTCAACCAACAGTATAGAATCATACTAGAAGAGCAGAGCCTGAGAAGTGCATGGAAAAAAATCCAATTAAGGCCTGTATCTCATTTTAATACATTGCTAAATCGGAAAAGATACACTAAAGATAGTGTAGTAAATTAGATTAGCTCTACATACCGTATTTTTACATTTCCTACCATTTACTGATAGTGCAGGAATAGAGTAGTTCCACGAGATTACTTAAACCTCTCCAGTTTCTGCAGTTGAATCTCTAGAATTACAGCTCACATTGAGTTTGCAGAGGCAAATTCTCCCGAACACACAAGTTTCAAAACTAATAAATAAATTAGAGGAGGCCCTTATAAATTAATAAGGAGCCCTCAGTCTGCCATAAATCTGGCCAGCGATCAATGTCTATGTTTAACAGCTTAAACTAAGATTTCTAAAACAGCACAACATGTTTTCAAAGTTTTCTTCTCCCAACTACAAGACATCTCCATTTCAATTCTTGAGTTGGGCTTTTGTCCGGTTAGGGTCATGTACTATTTCTTAATCGAAGATTTATTCCAATGAAACCATGGACATTCTGTTGAAGCGAGAGATCTTGATGAATAATTCTCCTTTTCACCCTGTGACAAAAAGAACTACCAAAAAATTACCATTACATAATGGTAATCACTGTGAATTTAAGGACCAAATTTCCATAGATCAGACTCATCTCTAAGCCTTATAATGTTGCATGGAGTAAGGGTGTGTTTCCTCTATCGCTGAGAAGAACCAGATTAAGCCAAATAAACCACTTCCAAGCATGAAAATCAGTACAGAATTTGCCAGGTTAAAAATAACACAGTTTGCTGAAAGATTGTGATATTTGTTGAAATTTCTCTCTGCAGATTTCGCATTAAGACATAGAATAGTTAAATATCGAAACAGACTGTGGTGTAACTCAAAAAGTAGCAGACTCAGATTTAAAATTGACTGTTTCACGTACCATTATAACCACAGCAATGTCCAGATGCAGCCCACAATGACCAAGATTTTTAGCCGACACTTTCCGCAACTACTCAGCAGCGAACAGAAGCAAAGAGTATCCGAACATAATATTACCCTGCGATATTCTATTCAGCTTAAGGCTACGAGCAAGCTTTATCATGAGGTCATAAAGCAATTCTGAAACTAAATTTATGAGATCATTATAACGGTCATTTCCAGAAGCCACTGACTGGTTTATTGGAAGAAAGCCTGTAGCAAAATTGAAAACGTGGGTTGCAGAGAAGTTCAACACTGGCAATATCCAACGCTGAAGCACAAAAACTGCACGGCAAACACGTAGGGAGGGAAGGTTTAAGCATTAAGACTTATAAATATCTGAACAAGGATGTTTCAGAATCAGCAATAAGAGAACCATTGATTTACATTCATTTTCATTTACAAAAAAATCACCTTTATTTGAAGACACCACACAGGATTGAAAAATAACTACTAGTGAATATTCACAGACACCTATTGCTAAATCATGAATAAATGACAGCATTTTCACCTCACATATCAATTTTTTAAGATCTATCTTGTTTCTGAACTTAAAACCCCCCACCTGCTTCTTACATTAGTCCTTGTCAAACCACTTGAAGGAGCTTGACTGTTACAAGATAAACCTTGAAATATAATAAAGAAACCATCCTAAATGGCACTGTGCGGGACACAGACAATAAAACCCACTGAATTGTTCTGCAGCAACAGAGAGAAACCGAAGTAACTTTTAAGGAGGTTCTAGGGCACTCAAAAATATTAATAAATAGCAAATATTTTGAGACTCGGGTTCATAAGGAACCTTGGATCAACGCTCATGTATATATCCCAGTTTGCATTTGACGACAAACATATATTCATGTGTTCTGAAAGATACCCAGGCTAAAACCAAGCAAGTCAAACCCCAAAATACATCAAATTCCTTACAACCCAGCCAAGAAAACTGGACCAGAACACATTCTAATTATATCTTTCAATGCTTAATTGACTCAATTAGTTACAATAACTCCTGATATTTCATTTGGAATTTGTCCGGCTTTTATTTTAAGCTACTGGTGGTTCTCAGATTTCTTCCTCCTGAAGAGCATCTGCCCAGTACCAACTCTGTATGTCCATATCCACAGATAATTAATTATGTGGGTAGTCTGGTAAATTGAAAAATACTTCTAAGACATTCTAAATAGGTCTGAACTTCATAAGCATCTAAATAGGTCTGAACTTCATAAGCATTTTTAATCCTGAGAGATCAAAGGATTGGTCGATAGGAGTTTAACTGGGACAAACCGGGATGAGATTATTTATGGGTTATTTATTATAATTATTTATATTTTAACATGGTAAATAGAAATAGAAGTTATAGAAATGAACACTTGTTAAAATGGAAAGAACCATGATGGTAAATCACCCTACCCTCACTGTGGTTTTCTTTCTCCTCATCTACAACAGAGCAATCTTATAAATATTGCAAAAAATAGAAGTCGTATTTTTCCTGTCATGGATGTCGTCTGCAAATATATGATTACATTGATAATAATCTAACTAATTAGAAATATAATTGTGTAGACTTCCTCCAGGGCTTTATCCTGCCGGGTACTTTAACACCCGTTTTTTCCTTCCCACCCCTCTATAAATCACCCCTTCTAAACATGACAAAAAATGCAAGGTTAGTGATTAAGACTGGTTTAAATAGCTGTTAATACAGTAAATTGTTAATTTGGGGCACGCTGTATAGCACTCATACAACTCAGGCTCAACACACAGATAAATTAGACGAGCAAGAAATCCCTGGATGCTACTGGGACATGTGGTCTCCGTTGAACGCAGTTTTGATCACCTGCAAGGTCCTCCTATTACAAAATACCAATTAATTAAAATAAAAAGATATTCCATAAGCCTAACAGAATCGAGCATGTGCATTCCCACTAGGCTATTTCACTATATACTCTTTGAAAAAAAAACCCAAACCAATTCTTGCTTTACAGCTCCCCAATATCTTCCTAATTCCATCACATAGATCACTGGGAACCTGCAACTTCTCGGTTGCCAGGACAACTGGCTGACAAGCAAAAAGTGCACCCAAAGGGGTTTTTTCACGTATTTGGTGCAAAGAAACTCTGCATTTCTGGATTTTTAGTCCAATTTTGAAATAAAATTCCCCTTGATTCTCTAAGTCGTAAGTGTGCAGAGCTCAGACATTCTACACAAAGTTCTAAACTTAAGAATTAATGCTGGACATTTTAGCCACTTAAATATCAAATTGTTTCCTCGATCATGTTTATTTATATTTAAGAGTAATTGGGAAATACCTTGCTGTGTCCTAAAATAGAATGAAAGGCTTTACTAACTTGTTACCATCTTTCATATGCTGTCGTCACCCTTTTTGTACTGTAGAATCAAATGACCGTGAATTAGCAGTACTAATGGTCCAAAAGAAACTTACTTAAAAATTAATAACTTCACCTGTTAATTGATCAAATAGAATTGTAAATAGCATTACTGGGAAGAATGCAAATTCACATGTAAAACGAGTTACTGAGAAAAGCAAAGCCTATGTTTGCTTCTCATCCAAAGACACGCTGAGCCAAATATTGCCGTGCACAACAACCTAAATGAATTAATGCAGAACACGGATCCGCACGGGACACGTAGCAAATCCTACAAGGCACGCAAGACGTTCACCAAAGCCATGGAAGAGACCCACGAAGCGCTACAGTACATTTTTTGACAATTATTTTATTTTCATCTTAAATTACAGATCCTGCAAATCTGGCCAGTGGGAAGCTGCTCTTATTCGACTGGTCAAAACAAGAAGTTTACGTCTTCGACATGTAAGATCTTCAACACAAAACGAAAGAGTAGGGAAGACTCTCAGTAAACACGGTGCAGCTTCTACCTACATAACCGTTCTTCCATCCTGCTCCTTTTGCTTTTCTTTTGCTTCTCTTAATTGTTTTGTTTTGTTACTTATATGAACGCCTCTAAAAAGCTTATTACCGGAAGTGTGAAGATAAGGCTTTGACCTCAAAATGTTTAGAAGGAACAAATCCTACCACGCATTTTCATACATGAAAATCAAGCATTTACACAGAAGCACCTTCTTGCAATGTAAAGAGCATAAGAAAGGAACATGAGGTGAAGAACCAACAGTTCCTGCAATATACCATACCGGCAACCAAATCTAAGCAATTTCTACTGTTCTCCTCATCTTGTTTCACCGTTTTGTTTGTTTGTTCTACTATAGCAATCCACTCACAGAACACCAAGCTGTCCTAAAACCAAAAAACCCAAAGGCAAATACTTATGAGACAAAAAAACCTTTGTTTTTTGAATTACACAACAAACTGTAACACAACGAAAATCACACCTTTTACTTATTTTGATGTCACTTACTTACCTTCACATGACTGAAATCACCGACTTTGCTGCTTTCTTGTGGATTAACAGGTTTGGTCTCTACTCTCGGTTTGACAACCTGACGAAAAGGACTGGAGAGCGGCAGTCCAGTAACGCTGATTCCATCTAGAAACAGAATAAGTGAAATTACTCCTGCTTCTCCAAAATCATGTTTTATTCCAACGAATCCATATCTGTATTATCAAAGGGAGAGCACAGACGCAGAACGAAATATTAACATTTTATATAGAAAGGCGAAACCAAAGGTGAAGATTACTTTGCTATGTTTTTCTCTATCAGCCAAAAAAACTCAAATAGGAATACACCAAAAAACTCAGTGAAGGTCACAGAAAAGGAAGGTGACTGCATTTGAAATATCGCAACAGAGATAGCGGAGTTAGTAATATAAAATTAGCTGTAATGTTCACAATATTAAAAAGGAACAAATATAAATTTAGCAGTTTTCCATGACAGTGACTCTATCCACTGCTTAATAACTTCAATTTCTAATATGAGGCCCCAAGATTCGTTTTTCAAGCATATATTGTAGAAAATAAAATGGAGAAGTCCTGTTTTGTACCATCTACCGATGTAAAAATATATAAAATATTTCTCACATATAACAAAGGCAGAACGCAAACTAGGTTTACATTGTAATAGTCACGAAAAAGCTCATCAGAAATGGATATTCTTAGAGGAATGTCCTCACTTTGGTATTTACTAGCGGGCTGTACTGGTGTACAGTATAGCAATAAAAGACAATATGAAAACTTAGGAGTATCTTTTATTGCTGCCAAGCTTGTGTAACTTGAAGGTAAATAACTATACTGCAGCATATTGGGGTTTATCGACCTACCAAAGCTACACTCTAAGCATTAAAACGTGTGAAAATTACGGTTGAATCAAAAAAGGTCAGAGGAACACGAAAATTAAAATTATGAAGCTTTAACATACATTAAGACTAGATTAATAATTTGTTGTTATTTAGATTTAATTCCAAAGAACAGTAAGGGTTTGCTGCTTTCTGACGAGCAAAGCAACTGCAATCCATACACCCCAATTAAATACAAGCAAAATCTTGTATATCGCAGTAGACACATATATCTAAACATATGGGAAATACCAGATTATTACACAAAACCCTAAGCATATTTCCTTCGTGGAAAGCGCTCCTATCAAATTATATTTGCTAATATCATATTCCAGTTCTAAGGATAAACTAAAATCTGGACCTGTGGAGGATACACTCCTCAAAAGTATGAAAAAAAAATAAGAAAACATAAGAATAAGATGGAGCACAAAACGGTTTTGCTTCGTTAAAGTCCAAATTCACAGGTATCCAAATAAGAAAACAAAGGGCATATTCCTGTATTATTTCCCATTTCCTTCACTAACTAACTAGTTTTAAAATGCACCATAGTCGAGTCTTAAAGATAAAACACCATAACAAACACCAGACGTGAAGATGCTGATTCAGGAGGCTTAAAGTTTTTAATTTACAATTAACTTTTTTTCAAACGGAAGAACAACAACAACGACAAAAGTGAAAAAACAGATAACTATTTCTCAAGAAATTAACATTTCCATCGCTAACCATCATCGACATCATCCGCTTCCTAAAATGTCAATAACCTTAATATTCAACTAAAATGAAGAAAGCTTTTTATTTAATAATATAACTACATTATATCATGCACTAGTCCAGCCCATGAAGACCAAGGAAAAGGAAGAGAGAGGAGAGCGCGAAATAATTTTGTATGGGCTAATAGGTACTTGTAACTTGCACAAGAAAAGGTATCAAACTGCTCCTAGGTGAGCTCTTTGAATCTCTTAAAAGCCAATTGATATTAAAGAAAATGTAACTATTGGCCTGAGATTTGAGGCAATAATACACTAAAAAGTTCAAGACAGCTTGTGAACATAACTCAGCATGAACATATTTGACTGCAGGCTTTGCAATGCACTCTTTTTTAATGAAAATTAAAAGTTTTATCTAAGGAAATTTATTTTTTTTTCAAACCGATGAATGATTTTCACCAGTTCTATATTTAGAACAAAAGTGGACACTGGTGCATAACATTGAAAAGAAAAACACGAGAAGAACCAAGCATGAAAAATTGCACGGCGTTAGTCAGATTTTCCATCTGGTGGAAGGAACAAGTTTTCTTTTGAGAAACGTATAGATAATACATAAAACAACATAATGGACACACAACTAACGCCCTTTTAACTGTTTTATCTGCCTTCAAAGTTGGCACAGAACAGAGCCCAGCACCAGGCACTGTGTTATATCGCAAATAACTCACCCCTTCACAACTTTGTGTATGGGGACTTGACTGCCAGAGAACAAAAATAAAATATCAAGTTCTGCTGCTAGCAATTTTTCAAAAATTATTTAGCTTTTTCTGCTCTTTGACCAGATAGCAAAGGTGGTTCAACATCGTCCAGCTCCTCTGAAATACATTAATCGTTAATACATAACCATTAAAGAATGGGGAAACACGTCCTGTTAAAAGCCCTGGTAGGCTGCAGAACTTCATGATGGCAGAAGAAAGCAGTTAATTGACAAATTTAGAGCATCAATGAAGTTTTATATTACTTGATATTTATATTTTTTGAGACTTCACACATTTTCTTTTCTCTCATGAAGTGGTCTGAATTGAAGATGATAAATCCCCGGTTTTCTTTTGTCGATCCATACTGCGAAAAGCAACCTTTCACTATAAAAAGGACAATCGTCGTTTTACTTTGTCCAGAAATCTTTCTAATTTCTAGAATCCACATTGAATATTTCCATGGCAACAGCACATGACCAGCACTTTTCCCATGGTAACCATGAAAACACATCTTGCCTTTCCAACATCGCAGTCGCTGCTGTCACAACAGAGCAAAAATCTCTTAACGGCGTTCGCTCTCTCCTCTACGTTGAGTAAATAGTCAATTTAACTCGAGCTGCACAGAAAAAACCCCAAAATTTCATATTCGAATTACAGAAAGTTTAATAAGGGAGTTAAAGCTGTAGATGTACAACTTGGTGAGTAAGGACTGAAGAAAGAGGTGGCATGGTACAGCTGCCATCCCGATCTAACCCACAGCTCCTTTTTAACGCCATATAATAACGACAATGATTGCTGGCCTGATCCAGGTGACAAAAATACACACACTTTCCAAACAGTGCAGCACAGCTCCCATGTAAACTCTGCAGCAAGCAAACCCTTAAATAACCTTATCACTCATGCCAGGACACTGCGGAAATAAGTTTCTGTTCCAAGGCAGTCTACAGGTAAAACCATAGAATCATTTTGGTTGGAAGAGATCCATAAGATCGAGTCCAACCGTAACTCAACCTAACTCTAGCGCTAAACCATGTCCCTAAGAACCTCATCTAAATGCCTTTTAAACCCCTCCAGGGATGGTCACTCCACCACTGCCCTGGGCAGCCTGTTCCAATGCCCAACAACCCTTTCCAGGAAGAATTTTTTCCTAATATCCAATCTAAACCTCCCCTGGCACAACTTGGATGCCACTTAACATGTAAAACAGCGTAAGATTTTAGGTTGAACTGCTTCTTCTCTGCAGAATACTTAGAGAACCATCGAATCACTTTTGTTGGAAGAGACCCTCAAGATCATCAAGTCCAACCGTTAACCCAACACTGGCACTAACCCGTGTCCCTCCGAACCTCATCCACGCGTCTTTTAAACCCCTCCAGGGATGGTGACTCCACCCTGGGCAGCCTGTTCAGTCATTCACAAACCCTTCCATGGAGAAATTTTTCCTGATATCCAATCTGAACATCCCCTGATGCAACTCGAGGCCATTTCCTCTTGTCCTAAATGATGCAGTTTTCCCCAAGTCAAGGGTGTTCTGTCCTGACAGTAACTGATAAGTGATCTCCCTGTCTTTATCTTGATCCATGAGCTTTCTCATCCTATTTTCTCCTTGGGTCCTGTTTGAGGTGGGGAGTGAGCAAGAGTCTGGGGGACACGGCAGGGAGGCGTTTGGCCCTTAGTCAAGGTTAACCACCACATATTAAAAAATGCAAAAACATGATAGTAACTTCTTTCTTACATGAGTATTTTAACAGCAGGAAATAATAACTTTGGGGAAGTACACAACAAATGTGAAAACTAAATGCCCCCTCAGCCCANTTTTTTTTTTTCCCCCAGAAAATAAGCTCGCATTCTGGTGATAGCAGGAAGGATTGTAGAAACTTGCTGTCTGCTGCAACATAGAGGGGAATAACACAAGAGTAGATGGAGTTTCAGGGAATTCGATGCACTCCACTCGTCACGCTACAGGTGGGCATTCAGATTTTGTTCCTTCTCTTCCTCAAAAATGTGTTTAAGACCATTAGACACGAGACCCCAGGGAGCAGAACTCGAAGCAAAGCTACTGGGGATGTATCGACTCTCGGGCTCCCAAGAACAGCGAGACGACACGGAGCAGAATAAGCATCTTCTCTGAGACTCCATTGCATTGGAAGAGGACGATAATGAAAATAATTAACAATAAAAAACACAATGTAAGTAAGGATTCCTTCCTGAGATTGCCGAACTAACTAAACTAGAATTGGAAGTTAAATTTAGAATAGAGGTGACTATAACGGCAGCAAACGAAGTGTAAAGAAATTCATAATCAAAGACTAGAGGGTTTTTTAGGCACACTACATTAGATGCTAAAATAAAGTGCCTCAGCAAAGAAACAGCGTAACATGATAGCAGGTCAATTAGCTTGTATGTGCCAATAATAAATGTATTGCTATTTGCTTCATCTCTCTCTTACCTATTGACATTGTAAAGATTTGGGATGCAAAAGGCCTCTTACTACACATTTGTATAGTGGCTGGTACAACTGGTATAAGCTCAGGTNGGCCATTTCCTCTTGTCCTAAATGATGCAGTTTTCCCCAAGTCAAGGGTGTTCTGTCCTGACAGTAACTGATAAGTGATCTCCCTGTCTTTATCTTGATCCATGAGCTTTCTCATCCTATTTTCTCCTTGGGTCCTGTTTGAGGTGGGGAGTGAGCAAGAGTCTGGGGGACACGGCAGGGAGGCGTTTGGCCCTTAGTCAAGGTTAACCACCACATATTAAAAAATGCAAAAACATGATAGTAACTTCTTTCTTACATGAGTATTTTAACAGCAGGAAATAATAACTTTGGGGAAGTACACAACAAATGTGAAAACTAAATGCCCCCTCAGCCCATTTGTTTATTTTGTCAACCCATTGCCTGATAGAAATTTCAGAAGAAAAAGCCTCTTGGTAGACAACATCTCCTAAGAATACAGTGATCGTCTTAAAGTACATTCAGCATGTAGAACATAAGAGAAAAAAATCAACTCAAGATAGGAGAGTATGCTTCCCAAGCCAGAATATATATATATATATATATATTTTTTTTTTTCCCCCAGAAAATAAGCTCGCATTCTGGTGATAGCAGGAAGGATTGTAGAAACTTGCTGTCTGCTGCAACATAGAGGGGAATAACACAAGAGTAGATGGAGTTTCAGGGAATTCGATGCACTCCACTCGTCACGCTACAGGTGGGCATTCAGATTTTGTTCCTTCTCTTCCTCAAAAATGTGTTTAAGACCATTAGACACGAGACCCCAGGGAGCAGAACTCGAAGCAAAGCTACTGGGGATGTATCGACTCTCGGGCTCCCAAGAACAGCGAGACGACACGGAGCAGAATAAGCATCTTCTCTGAGACTCCATTGCATTGGAAGAGGACGATAATGAAAATAATTAACAATAAAAAACACAATGTAAGTAAGGATTCCTTCCTGAGGTTGCCAAACTAACTAAACTAGAATTGGAAGTTAAATTTAGAATAGAGGTGACTATAACGGCAGCAAATGAAGTGTAAAGAAATCCATAATCAAAGACTAGAGGGTTTTTTAGGCACACTACATTAGATGCTAAAATAAAGTGCCTCAGCAAAGAAACAGCGTAACATGATAGCAGGTCAATTAGCTTGTATGTGCCAATAATAAATGTATTGCTATTTGCTTCATCTCTCTCTTACCTATTGACATTGTAAAGATTTGGGATGCAAAAGGCCTCTTACTACACATTTGTATAGTGGCTGGTACAACTGGTATAAGCTCAGGTCCTATAGGACTTATATGGTGTTAAAGAAAAAACACCCTATTATCAGTTAAACTATTAGACAAGATTATTTATCTGGATTAAAAGGCAGCTGGAAGAGAAAAAGTCACCTTCTGTAAGTACTAAAGCTGGAATTCAAGAACTCTCTAAGTAAAGTTCCCAAAAAATCAAGAATATTTTTCAAGTAATGTGATGATGAATTTATGAAGGACACAAAAGTGTTTCTAGTTAAAAAATAAACCCAAAATAAACAAACAAAATCACTCATTTTACTCAGATAAACATGAAAATGAAAACTGATGTCTTCAAACAGCAGAGACAAAAAACCTATGAGAAATGAAGTCACTTCGATAATATATTCTGAATAGTTAAATGTGATTAAGACAACCAAGCACAGCAACATGTAAATGATCATACTCAGCTATCTCTGAGGACTTCCATCATCATCACCAGTAATAAAATTATCCTAACAGAGTCCTCTAGGCTACTTAGTTTTTCAAAGACCTGTCAAGACTACATTTAAATTCATAATGAGGTATCTTTCCAACAAAGAAATATATTGTCTATACACTATAAAGGTGTAGGAAAAAAAATAAGTAGATGAAATCTCACTATTTAAGCAGAAAAGCAACAAAATGAGTATGAAACAACTAAACGGTCTTGCATACCAATATTAAAAATATTAAGGATCACTGCTTTCAGAAATATGCTTTTTCTCTGCAACCTTTTCTCCCCCAGAGGAGTCTTAAGACATAGATTTGTGTCTCTCTTAGCATGTAATGAATTAGTTCCTTTGATTAGTTTATGAATTTAAATATTTTCGCACCTGTCTTTAGGTTCCCTATACACGGAAGGAACGAACACTAACATTGAGCATAATGAAGCCCTCACAGATTAATTCATTAACTTTGCCAAGCATTATCCCCACGTAACAGAAGCTTTTCTAAAAGACCGCTTCCCACTAACAAGTTATCACTTATAATAATATATCATTTATAATGCCATCCAGAAAGAGCAGCCGTTGTTCTTTTCCATTTAGCATCAGGGAAACCCTGGATTTCAGAAATTAAAGTATAATGACTGGGAAGGAGAATTCATTATGGTCATAATGCGAGCATCCTGTGGAGCTCTTTCATTTATCAGGTGGCAAGAGATCTTACCGCTTAGGCTCCTCAAGCCTGGTCCTACCACGTAGATAGAGTGTTTCCTCCTGTCGTACCTATTGTAACGACCTTAGAGTCAAAGTAAATACACACCCTGACTTCCCTGACCAGAGAACCAAGAACGTACGTAGAAGGAATCTTGAACCACCCAGCTGAGGGACAGGAGATACAAACCTTCATTCTCATTTGCACCAAACGGATCTTCTACGGGGAACATCTAAATCCTGGTCAATTGCCTTCAAGACATAAGCCAGGTCTCCTTAATCCTAATTAACGAAGTGTCTCTAGAACACCTGCACAGCTGTTCAAAGTATTTGCAAAGTAATTAACCCACACAAATGAATCATAGAATCATTTATGTAGGAAAAGACCCTTAAGATCATCGAGTCCAACCATAAATTCAAAAGACAACAAACTAAGGCAATCCAGATTGTGGCAAGAACCCTAAATTACAGGCTTTAATAGGATGCATGTTCTTCTGCAGTGTTTTCTGGCATGTTATTAGGCCTCATTTGCATAAACCAAATTCCCAGAACAGAAGCCTACACAACATGGAATAGCATGTTCCTGACATCACCGCTAGGACATTACAAAACTTCATGAGTGGGCAATAAAATGACAAATGAAATACAGTCTAAATAAATGGGAAAAAGAAAGAGGAGAAGGGGAGAGGAAGGAGAAGGGGAAGGGAAAAGAAGGAGAGGGAAAAGAAGGAGAGAAGGAGAAAAGAGAGAAGGAGAAAAGAGAGAAGGAGAAAAGAGAGAAGGAGAAAAGAGAGAAGGAGAAAAGAGAGAAGGAGAAAAGAGAGAAGGAGAAAAGAGAGAAGGAGAAAAGAGAGAAGGAGAAAAGAGAGAAGGAGAAAAGAGAGAAGGAGAAAAGAGAGAAGGAGAAAAGAGAGAAGGAGAAAAGAGAGAAGGAGAAAAGAGAGAAGGAGAAAAGAGAGAAGGAGAAAAGAGAGAAGNGAAGGAGAAAAGAAGGAGAAAAGAAGGAGAAAAGAAGGAGAAAAGAAGGAGAAAAGAAGGAGAAAAGAAGAAGAAGGAAGAAGAAGGAAGGAGGGAAGAGAAAAAATAAACTTATATGTGAAATAAGAGGCTCTCAGCATATCACGGCTGTTCAGGAGCAGGATCCTGGAGCTATTACGGTTCGCAGGTTCCTGAATCTACGAACTCGACGTTCAGCAACAGTCAAAAAAGCGAATGACAAATTGAGCATTATTGCATCATTATAAGGAAAGTAATATAAAAACAAAGAGCGTTCATTAGGTCACTACAGAAATACATAGATCACGTTTCAAATAGCATGTACGGCCTACCTCAAACACACAGAACCTAAAGGCTTCCAAATGGACAACAAGGCTGATCAACGTATGGAACTGTTTCCATAACAGGGACAACTAAGGCAGTCAGAAATCTTCAGTTTAGGAGAGGGACCACTGTGGCAATAATATGAGGAAATGTACAAAACCGTAAGTGGAGGAAAGGTGTTTAGAAGATGAACCGTCAGCTGGTTTATGCCATACAGAACCAGGTAATCTCAGAAAGACACCAGAAGGTGCAAAGCTGCTAAAAGAAATTCAGCTGTGATTCGTCTTGCTGTAGTGCTGATGGAGAGAATGAAGAGTTTTATGAGGGACAAACCCACTCAGGGTGACTAACAGTGCCTAAAACCAGAGAAACTTGATCAGGCTCTGGAAGTTCCTGAGCTAACAACAGTCGGAGCTTGAAAACCTAAAGGAAAGAAGCATCTATGCTCGTAATTCGCCCTGTATTCCCCCACAGACATCTGCTCTTGGCCACTTTCACAGTCAGGATATTGGACTAGACGGTCATTGATCTGATGCTGTACAGCCACTCATGTGTTTTTGCTTCCTTAAATCTACAAGAACATCTAACATTTTTCCTTACACCCAGTATACCATCAACACACGAGAATTAGATCAGCAATTTTGATTGATAACTTAGTTTACTTTCCAATTGGATAAGCGTACCATCAGGAACATCAGTAATTTATCCTTTCTGTACTATGTCCTTATTACAGAGTAAAAGGAAACAATTTCAGCATCAAACAGATCAAAGTAACAGATGCCCTGCTAAGGGCATCACTTTTAAAAGACAGAGGTATTTTGATCATCACTGTAAATCTGGGCTTCAAAAGAAAAAGGTACCGTATGATTAAAAGTCATGTCATAGTTGCCATTGATTTTTCTAGCTCTTCACTGCTCTTCACATCAGGATCTTACCTGCATCTTTAGAAAATACAATATCTGTAAAGTTAAAAATAATACAGAAAAATTGCAATAGCAAGTAAAAATATCAATGTACTTAGCATCTCTAATAATACTCCATAATACCTTCAGGGTGCTTAGTTGCTGGCTGGGGTTAAACCATAACAACATAGAATAATACACAGCGGCCAAAGATACTGAAGTTGTACAGAAACACTAATGGATTCTACTCCTTTATCATCCCTGCACAAGAAAAAGTCAAAATGCTCCAGGTTTCAGACACACAACCTTTCAAAGGAACCGCAGGCAGAAATAACAACGTAAAAATGTAGTTCCAAAATGGTGTTTGTATGTGGTCCCATAAAAGTTATATATGGGTAAAAAAACAGAGGCCCAAATCCACTATCCCACAATGGTTCTATGTCAGTACTGAGAAGTAAATATATTATCTTTTCCTTCCACAGAATATTTGTTTGTATGTTATTTCATCTGAAAAAACTGCTGGGCAAGTGCAGCTTCAGGGTGTCTTTAAAGCTTTTTGGAGACAGGACAAATGAAGGAAATTAGATATATATACATACATATATATATTTAGAAGTTACAAAAGTGAAATCAACAGAACTGGCACTAAAGACAGAAATGTCTGGCTTTTAAAATATTGACTTTCCTAATTATTTTTCAAGTTATTTTGATTACATTAATCAAGTTCCTTCTCATTTCCATCCATCTGATTTCTCTCCTATTAATGTTAACCTGTCAACAAATAAAGTTTAATTTCGATTTGGGATCAACTGGCCTATACCCTTTCCATACAATGTAATAGATAATGAGTTGAATTATGACCTAAGAAAAGTTCTTATAAAATAAACAAGCAATAATCCATTGGAAACTCCATGGAAAAGACTGGACACTCTTTTAAAGCTTTTAAAACACTCCTTTAATCTTTATTAAAAATTAATATAATTTCTGTCTAAATGCATTTGCAAGATAACTCACAGAAATCAGCCCTATTCAGCCAAATAAGCTGTGCATATAATTTTGCTAAATATTTGCAGTATAGAAAAAATATATTTTTTCAAGATTAATTATACTGATAATGCATACCTGCAGCTGGATGCTGGGAAGCAGTCCGAATAATAATAATAATATTTTTATTGTTGTTTTTAATACAGGAATATCTCGTTTTGTCAAGTTAATTCAATCAGTGTAAATATACCAGGCAATTGAAAAAATACAGAGTGTAGCAAATACTCTAGTGAGACTGTGTGTTTGTTATAAAAAGGAAATCCTTATTACAAGTATCTGGTACTTGTAATTCCAGATAATTCTAATACAAGCAAACATTGTTTGGAGTTTTTTACTCAAAAGAAATGATGAGTTTAAGGACATGAAACTTCCTCTACAGTACACATATTAGGGGGGTTATGCCCTATATTGCAGTACGTCACCTCTGGCAAAACTGCAGATTAAGAATTCTACAGTCTTGGATAACTAAATCATCAACTTAAAGTTATTTCTCTTTAAAACCTATTCACGTTTGCGAACTATTTCTTTTCATAAGATAAGGATACAAAGAGACACATCAAAACCACTCCCTCGTCAAGGAAGATTTAAAAAGAGAGCAGAGCAAGGTCTCATGATGGGAAAGTTTGGTCACACGTTGCCCTTATTTGTCACAAAAATTCAGTCTTCAATCCACACAGCTCTCTTTGCTTTACAAGACAGAGATACAAAAATACACAGTCCTGTGTCATGCCGTATTTTAAAACAAATGGCACAACGACTGGATGAGCGTTTCTCAGAAGAACACTCAGGCCTCCTAAGCCAGGAGACATTCCAAACTCACCGTCACTGAGATCTTGCAGCAGGTTTTCTTGGCATGAAAAGTCCAGCTTCACTTTAATGTTCACCGTGAACGTTGCAATCTTTCCAGGTTTCAGAGGGAACTGCGCGAGGGTATCTTCTAGCTTCCAACTCAAGAAGTCCCCGTACAGCTTCTCTGTATTAAAATAAGGAAATATGTCATGAGCATAACACCCGTGGTTAAGGAAGTTGAAGTTTACAACTGCTGGAGAGAGTATTAACTGATTTCTCATTTTCTGTTGGAATTCCAAAATATTTACAATTAAGGCATTAAAAATTAATGTAACACCAGAATGATATTAGAGAGGTTACTGACATGGACTTGGAAACATGTGGATCACAAAGCTCAAAATATGAATTTAAGCGAAGACGACCACTACCAGAAAAACATCCACTTTGAATACAGCCTGAAGGAGAACTGCAAGTTCATACAGACTCCAACTTCAGGAAATGTCACAGAAATGCAAAAACATCTCACCAAAACATTACACCAAAATAAATCAACCACAATTCTGAAGCACCTGTAATATCAGCATTTAGTTATTGAGCTACAGAGAAGGCTGGGAAGACTATTAGCTTTTATTTTTTTATGAAATAAAGTCCTTTGTGAAAACCGAGAAGTATACAAGACCCAAAGTATACACAACCCAAACATTAAAGTTTGTGTTAAAAGATATTTGTTTGATAAATTATTTATCATTAGTCCACATGAGATAGGGCAGTGGTAATAATTAGCTCCTCTCTCCTATGCCTAATGTGCCAGAAGATAATATGAGGGGGAAAAGAAGAGAAGAAGGAGAGAGAGAAGGAGAGAAAGAAAGAGAGAGAGAGAGAGAGAGAGAGAGAGAGAGAGAGAGAGAGAGAGAGAGAGAGAGAGAGAGAGAGAGAGAGAGAGAGAGAGAGAGAGAGAGAGAGAGAGAGAGAGAGAGAGAGAGAGAGAGAGAGAGAGAGAGAGAGAGAGAGAGAGAGAGAGAGAGAGAGAGAGAGAGAGAGAGAGAGAGAGAGAGAGAGAGAGAGAGAGAGAGAGAGAGAGAGAGAGAGAGAGAGAGAGAGAGAGAGAGAGAGAGAGAGAGAGAGAGAGAGAGAGAGAGAGAGAGAGAGAGAGAGAGAGAGAGAGAGAGAGAGAGAGAGAGAGAGAGAGAGAGAGAGAGAGAGAGAGAGAGAGAGAGAGAGAGAGAGAGAGAGAGAGAGAGAGAGAGAGAGAGAGAGAGAGAGAGAGAGAGAGAGAGAGAGAGAGAGAGAGAGAGAGAGAGAGAGAGAGAGAGAGAGAGAGAGAGAGAGAGAGAGAGAGAGAGAGAGAGAGAGAGAGAGAGAGAGAGAGAGAGAGAGAGAGAGAGAGAGAGAGAGAGAGAGAGAGAGAGAGAGAGAGAGAGAGAGAGAGAGAGAGAGAGAGAGAGAGAGAGAGAGAGAGAGAGAGAGAGAGAGAGAGAGAGAGAGAGAGAGAGAGAGAGAGAGAGAGAGAGAGAGAGAGAGAGAGAGAGAGAGAGAGAGAGAGAGAGAGAGAGAGAGAGAGAGAGAGAGAGAGAGAGAGAGAGAGAGAGAGAGAGAGAGAGAGAGAGAGAGAGAGAGAGAGAGAGAGAGAGAGAGAGAGAGAGAGAGAGAGAGAGAGAGAGAGAGAGAGAGAGAGAGAGAGAGAGAGAGAGAGAGAGAGAGAGAGAGAGAGAGAGAGAGAGAGAGAGAGAGAGAGAGAGAGAGAGAGAGAGAGAGAGAGAGAGAGAGAGAGAGAGAGAGAGAGAGAGAGAGAGAGAGAGAGAGAGAGAGAGAGAGAGAGAGAGAGAGAGAGAGAGAGAGAGAGAGAGAGAGAGAGAGAGAGAGAGAGAGAGAGAGAGAGAGAGAGAGAAAGAGAAAGAAAGCGAGAGAGAACGAAAGAGAGGAAGAGAGAAAGAGAGAACGAAAGAAAGAAAAGAAAGAAAGAAGCAGAAAGAAAGAAGAAGAAAGAGAAAATTAATATTTATCAATACACTGAGATACTTTATCCACTTAATTCGGTCTCCTTAGTACTCCAGTAACACTGAAAGATCCATCTTGAAATAAAGAGGAGCAGAGTGTTGTCTGCTTCAGGATGAAGCACCAGTTAGTTATGTGTTATTTCAAGCTCTGAAGTATGCCAAAAGCTAGAGTCACGGACATTCGAGTACCTTCAGCAAAAGCAATGAAAAAAAGATATTTATGAACTTTATGCAAGATTAAATCATTTTTTAGTGTATGACCTTTCCAAAACCATCACCTAAGATCCATTGTGTGAGAAAATGGCGTGGGAAGACTGCCTCAACAACTGCAATCTAGAATTAAGGATCTTTCCAAACAAGTAATTAGAATTCCAGCCCAAACTTTGCTTAAATTTCAGAGGTCAATCACTTCTGAGGAAGATCAGGGAGGTTTTGCTTCACCATCCAAGTTCACTCAGCGTGTGCAGCTGGTGCTCACACTCCTAGACCTAACCACCCGTGAGGCTGGTAAGGTCCACAATCTACTCAACGCTTCGAGTTCAAAAACATCAGTGTCGTATTTGCCAGACTGGATCAAATAGTTGGGTTACCAAAGCTTTTAGAGTTTACCCCCTAACTGGGACGTAACAAGCCTCTGACGAGAGCTGACTGGACACAAAGGATGCAAAGGGGTCCAGCTTTGCATGTGTCATCATTCTAAAAAAAGTATTAGACCATCTGACGCGGTGAGGGACAACTTGAGGTGACACAGAGTTGACCTTGGCAGTACACATGTGATGTCCAGCCTACAGATAGAACAGCCTGGTAGCCACAGTGGTGCAACGAGACATTAAAAGACATGACAGACGCGTTTATTGTGGCGATATGACAAGTTCCTTTCGCTGGTTTTGCCTCAGGATCCGTTCCGTAACGCACGGCTGCTAAAGGACTCGAAAACCCTGTGATGTCCTTTTTGAACTTGCACAGGCTGAGCTGCAAGTTCTGCTCGTTTATCTGAGGGCCAGAGTGGAAAAGCTAAAGAGCTGCACCTGAAAGAAAAAGAATAAATGAAGTAATAGAGAGCCAAGTTTGAAAGCTTGATCTTCAGAGGTTCTCATTAACAAGACACAACTGAAAGCAATGCCAGAAAATGGGGCTTTCTCAAGAAAAGTGAGTGGCTATAGCTGACATAACGAAGGAGGGAGGTCAGGTCATTGCACTTCAACAGCTAATCCCATCCGGTATTTTACACCCAAGAAAAACGAGAACGCTCGGCATTCACAGCACTCATCTTTGCACTAAAAGTTGTGGCTCCAGAAACAGAAGGTGAGGAAATGGAAGTCAGGAGCTGTAAAAGATTTACGACCAACTGCCAAGACTGAAAGAACCAAAGCACATCAGGTGAAATCACGGATGATGGAAAGCTCTTTGGATTGGGCTGAAATTGGATGACAAGTTCTCATGGGCTCCCAAGATGTGGTCATAGCAGATGTAAGTACCCAACGGCTTTCAAGGAGACCTTGAGAAGTTTCAATCACAGCCACAATGCACAGTAGTGAAGAACATCCATGAGACAACTTCTTAGTGCACTCGTTTGTGTCTGCATACGCTCTTATCTTGATCTATAATATCAAGTTCACAGTTTGTGTTGCTATTAGAGACGGTTTAACGTCGTATCCATCTTAGACCAGTGACCAAACTGAGCTGCTGACATGACAAATCTTTAGCTCCCTGTTGATGACCACAACCCCATCACACTGTACCATGAGTCCACCCTTATGCATTTATATCAATTTACGACCTGAGTGCAATCACATTTGGAATAACAAAATCATTACACGCTCAACGGGGACCATTAATCCTTTTGCCATGAATGGCGTGTTTCAGCGCTTTACGTCATACCCACAGCACAAAGTCACGTAAAATCCATACTTAATAAGTATGGATTTTCCTCCAAAACAAGGCTCATCTCGAGCACACAGTTCCAAATACATGGGTGAATTTTGCTTCTGTGAGACAACGTAAGAAACTGAAGATTATGCCTCTCAGGAGCCCGGAGAGCCTCATCGAAAGCTTTGCTTTCAAAAGAAGGTTAAGACAATTTCCAGAGGCCTCTGCCCATGCAGACTTCTACAATTCTATAATTCTGATCACATGTGTCTCACACAGTCAGAACAAATATCATTTGGTGCCTCTCAAAACTCATCCTCCTTTTTTGTACTAATTTTTTTTCAGTATGCATCTTTATAGGTTACTCATCAGAATTTTTCCTTTTTCTGATAAAGACAATTATTATTGTGCTTAATAATACCTAAGAGACTCTCAAATACACAAAGAGGCTTCATTGTCAACATTTTCTATCGAGAAAGAAAATTAAAGATGAAGTGAAATCAAAGTTTTACTGAACTTATAGCTGAGTATCAACTTTTCTCATTTTTCAGCACTGTTTTTAATGAAAGCTGTGACTGACAGATGACAGGTTTAAAGTTGACAAGAGTCTCTCTTTCAAAATTCTGAACTAATTAACTGCGTAATGTTATACGTCAAAAGTCTGATTAACACCTGATTCAGAGGCACACGTATTCCTCCATCTAATACGTTTCATTACATGAACTTCACTGTGTAATTTGCGCGCTGTATTTGGTCTTTCTGTTACACACGCGCAGCACCCAGCACAGCACATCGGAATTACTGAAATAAGAACAGTCAGCTATCATACATTTCAGTTTCTAAAATTGTTCTTGCTCACAAGTCTCAAACAGAAAAATCTATTCTTCGATGATTGACAACTTGCATTCGCTGAGGTTGCAGAGAAGAGGATACTCTGTTGAAAAGAAATCATGAATTCAAATACTGAAATGAAAAAAAATCACCAGGAATCACATTGCATTTTAATACTTCATCACTACACAGAATAAAACCTGCAATAAAATAAGGTATTTCTATTGTATGTAAAGATTATCTTGTCATCTGCAGTTCTGCTGTTAATATCATTTTCATAACGATGCTTGAGGACAAACGAAAATTATAAAACACATCACAAAACAGAAATAAGATTCACCTATCAGACTATTTTTAATACTAATATGTACAAAATATTTTAGGAGAAATAACTGTAACCAGGAGATGTACTGTATTTCTTCCATACCTTCACTATTCTTCTAACTCACAATGGCATATTTTATTTATTGCCTTGGGTTTTATCCCATTTTTTTTCTTATTGCTCACTGAGTGAGATTAGAGGTTGGCTCACTTCCACTACCTCAAGTAGGACATTACTGCTAATAGTAATATATTTAACTACCCAGTTTATTTAGACATAAAAATAAAACAATTAAGACCCAAGATTCTTGCTTTTTACTTGATATCGTCCCAGGATTTCTTTTTCCAAGTACTACTAAAATGAAATCTAGATTTCCAAAAAGCAGGTGACCTTTTGACATGTTAATAGTTCTACAATTTCTTTCTACGTTTTCTGATGCTCTCTTTAATTCCTATTCTCCTACAATAAAATCCAACTGAATTATTCCAGTTCCTTAACGGGGTTATGATATTTATTTTAAACTGATGTATAAAAGGAATATAAGTAATTCCCCTTTTAGCAGAGAAAAAGTGATGGTTATTATTTCTATATATAAAGCCGCATACACACCTTTAGTGTTGACTGTTTTCGCTGTGACCTCCAGTTTCTCCAGTGGTTCTGTTCCAATATTCTCTAACTTTATGATAAGCTGTTGGGTCTCTCCATTGTAAAGCTGGACAGACACGTTAGTGGAGATTTCGTCCCCTGAAGAAGGCTGGAGCATATGGGCAGATCTACAAAACGTGACACACAGACAAAATATTATGATCAACGTGTTAAAATCCTCTCCGATTTACAACATTAACTACTCTTTAAGACTCAAAAACCACTGCTCTGCATTCTTGAAGACATCAGGTATCGTTTTCCATTCTCATTTTAGTCAGGGTCATTTTTTACAACTGTTGAGGACAAACATTAATATTTTACACATAAGAGAAGTCAGATTTCAAACAATATAAAATATGCATTCCTAACTCTGAAAGCTTGTTAAAAATTGCTGCAAAAATCATAAGAAAGGAAAGACAGCAAAAAAGGCAAGAGCAGGTCATTAGAATAAGCAAACTTGGAAAAAAAAAAAGTGATATTTGATCTACCAAGTGTTTGAACAGTATGGTTGAGTAACAATGAGTACCAAGAGCTGAATGTAAAACAGAAATAATAAAAAATGAAATTGAGGAGAATTAGAAGTTGAGCGTGACACAGGAGAAATCAGGGCGAGAAAGATCCTGAAGTCCAAACTGCTCTCTGATGAGCCTGTAAAAATTCCAAAAGTGGGATTCAAGTGAACCGGTAGAAGAAACCTCAGAAGAGACGAAACCTTTGTCCTCGCAAAGGAGGAATGGTTATCTTACACTGTCAGGCATTGCCAAACTCCACCAACGTGTGATAAACACGGAATGAAGCCAGAAATACCTTTAATGAGAGACGAGCAGCACTAAGTGTTTTACACAGCTGTTCAACCAGAAAATGTGTTCTTAAGGGATCATGAAATACGAGGTAAGATATACTTCATACAGCAATATATTGTTGAAACAAAAAACATTCTACGAGTTACACGTGCTAGAGGAAATGCATGGGTGCCGAAAGCTTCAGAAACAAAAGAATTTATTTAAATACATATCAAGCATTTCATTTTAAAATAACAAACCTGTCAAGCCAGTCAATTATTGAAACAGCAGATGTGCACAGTGCTACGACAAGACATCGTGGATAAAGGAGAATCGAGCAGTAACCTTGACCTTTGCTTGGAAGAAGTAATATGGGAGTTGAGAGAACGCAGTTTTAGGGGACAGCGGAGGGCACAAATCTCCTGGGAGTCCATCCTGGAAGAAATTCACTGTGTGAAAGGTGAAACGGTGAATATAAATGAACTCCTTAGACCATGAATGAGGGAAGGAGGATTGCGGAACAAGACAGATGGGCAGCGGTTCACTTTCTGACTTTATTTTTCATGCTAATGCAAGGTGGTCAGAAGGGATCAAGGATATGAGGGCAAAAGCTACGGCAATTAATGAACAATAAATCTGTTGGAAAAGCCAAGTTCACTGCCTTTGTTTAGCAGATATTTGTGCTATCCTTCCTTGCTATCCTGTCCTTCCTTAGTACAAGATAAGAAGCTCCACAAATGAGCAGATTTTAGTCTTTCAGAATTCATCTATGACAGCTAGTACTTAAAACACATATTTTTTGATAATTTAGAATTTACTGTCATGTATTGCAGCACTGTGGAGTTTGGGCATTTGGAGTGAGAGGAAAAAAAGGAATTTCTTTTCTCCCCTCACATTCAGACAAATGTGTCAAGGAATTGCATAGTAACAAACCAAACAAATGGTACTTTCAATTACTGGATGAACATACAGCTGAAACCTGAGCCCAAGCTCATTCAGTGGACTCTTCCCTTTTCTGTGATACAGTTCAATTAAAAACCATCGCAATTCTTGTTTAAGTACTAGACAGCCATCAGCTTTGTTCCGAACTTGCAACACATCAAGACTGAGGTTGCCATGGGCATATTAGTAGAGAAAAATCAGATGTGAGCTGGCAATGTGCACTCGCAGGCCAGAAAGATGATCGTGTCCGGGGCTGCATCACCAGGAGCGCGGGCAGCAGGGCAGGGAGGTGATTCTGCCCCTCTGCTCCGCTCTGGTGAGACCCCCCTGCAGTGCTGGTCCAGCTCTGGGTCCTCAGCACAGGACACACATGGACCTGCTGGAGAGGGGCAGAGGAGCCCCAGAAATGACCCGAGGCTGGAACAGCTCTGCTGGGAGGACAGGCTGAGAGAGCTGGGGTGTTCAGCTGGAGAAGAGAAGGCTCTGTGGAGACCTTATTGTGGCCTTTCAGTGCTTAAGAGTAGACCTACAACAAAGATGGAGAGAAACTTTTCACCAGGGTCTGTTGCGATAGAACACAGGGCAACAGTTTCAAAGTGAAATAGGGTAGACTGAGATCAGATATACGAAATAATTTTTTTTAATGCTGAAAGTGGTTGAGAACCTGGCCCAGGTTGCCCAGAGAGGTGGTGGATGCCCCATCCCTGGAGACATCCCAGGCCAGGCTGGACGGGGCTCTGAGCAAGCTGAGCTGGTGAAGATGTCCCTGCTCATGGCAGGGGTGGCACTGGATGAGCTTTGAAGGTCCCTTCAACCCAAACCATTCCATGATTCTTTGCCTCCTCTGAACTTGTCCTGACCCGCCTGCGACTTTGGGTTTACTTCCTGTAGCAGCAATTATTCTTGTGACCTGCTGGTCACATATATTAAATTTGGATGCAACGTTGAGTTTGACTGCATAAAGAACAAGGCACAAAAATGCATCAGCAAACAAAAACAGCTTCAAGTGTTTCCTAGAGTAAAAAAATAAAAAAACCCCAAAACATCAACATCATATTCCTCATGGTGAAGGTTTCCGGATGCTGAGAATCACGGTACCATCAGAAAGAAAAGGTCGAGCTCAGGACCCAAAGGAGCAGGGGGAGTGCGAGCGTAACACCAGGGAAACAGGTGGAAAATAGGAAGCGTGCGTAATGCAATTTAAATGTATTATTAATAGTGATTCCTCTTCTGTATAGAGCATTTTTCTCTCCCTTTTTCTTTCTTCTGTAATAATTGCATCTGGACTAATAACGGTCTAATAACTATAAAGATACAAATAGTAAATTCTTGGCTTTATACATAAATTGTGTTTCCTCTTTTCCCGTAAACATGTTTTTGAGCATAACAGTATCGTGCAATTATTTCAGTATATTAGAAAATACTCATCAAGAAAGCAGCCTATAATGCCTGGCACACTGGCGTACAGCTTTGAAAAATTCGGTTTCTTGTGTAAATGGCTATTTTTCCATATTATAAGTCTTTTTCAATTTTATTTACAAATTTCTTTTCCTCTCCTAATTTCCTTACTTTCTAGCATTTTCCATTAGAATTTGTTTACTCAGTAACATACTATTTTTATATCATATATATATGATTTATGCACAATTGTAAATATATATAATGACAAAAATATGTACTAACAAAGCCATTCTCAACCCACAGCAAGGTTGATGAGTGCACCCTCTGTAAGTCTGCGTGAGACATCAAGTTGGTTTAGCAGTGGACTTGACAGCGTTACGTTAATGGTTGGACTTGATGATCTTAAGGGTCTTTTCCAACCAAACTGATTCTGTAATTCTATTATAGTTTCTATAGTTCTAAATTAACCCTCAATAACACAGATCATGACAAAAACAAAAACAAAATTAAAGTTTTAGAAAGACATTATCGTACGTCTAGAAAGGCCTGGAATTATTCTCGACAATATGACTTTCACCCCAAAATTACTATTAGAGCAATCAGCTGTTGAAAAAATGATAAAGACCTGTGTATCTTTGACTTTTGAAACAAACCCTGTCCTACGGTTTAACCTACAAATAAGTAAGGCAATAAATATGCTATAAGATTATCTCAAATATTCCAAGGGACATGGTCTAGTACTAGATTTAGGCGATGGTTGGACTCAATGATCCTGAAGGTCTCTTCCAACTGAAACGATCCTACGATTTAACAAAAATAAATTCAGTGAAAAATTAAAAAACATCAGCTCAGCTCCAGTAGAAGGAGCTATAAAACCTAACGTGCTGATGGGTGTCGAAGGAAATAAATGTAAAGCAAATCGACAAGATGCAAGAAGAGAAATGAGATTCAGATTTTATCCTGCTGTCTGTAATATAAGAGTGATCTTTCAGTTCTTCACTATGTCTCTTAAAAGTATATCATCGGCCGGAGAATCTGAAGGATAAAAAAGAGTTCGCAGGAGTCGCGTGAGGCAATTTGGTGGGATCACGGAGGCTGGGAGAAGGAGTAAGTGATGGGAAATGGGGAAATGTGTCTGAATTCCCAGCATGTTACAGGAACTGAGACTAAGTAGTAAAACTAAAGCATCTGAAGGAACAAAAAGTCAATTTAACACCAACGAGAAAGCAAATACACACCAATATACGAAGAAAACCTTGTTGATGTTCCACATTATCAGCTGCACGTACATCCGAAAAGAGTAGATATTATGCACATTTAAGAATATTTGTAATTCTCTCTGTATTTCAAACTCATGTTCTTTAATATATTCATAACTTTGGCTAGCCAATATCAATTTTGATTACAGCCAAACCACACAGACTCCATATCTAGCAGAATTTTTATAGGGAATTTACCAACATGTAACTCAACTGCAGCATTTTATTATTTCGCTGTATTCATCGGGATATTACTCTCATATCTTTGTAATACAAAGCCATCGACACAGCCCATTCCACTTTAGAAAAGTGGAATTCAGACGGGAAAAATCAGAACCAAACCAGTTCCTTTGCTTTACTAAGTAAAGCATACTGAAGAGCACAACAGAAAAAAATTACATATATATACATATATATATATATATATATATATACACGTCTTTGTGTGATATGATACTGATCATCACCCTACCAAGGATCAGAAGTGGAGCTGAGATCTTTCAATCAACAGAACAATCCCTGTGGTACTTGAGCTATCACAAGGCAGTAAATACGAAAAGGCCGTTTCCTGATCTGTAGCTAAAAGGAATATTAAAAAAAAAACCTAAACCAAACAAAAAAATGGAAAACTGAAATTCCGTAGTTTTACAACTATTTGCAAAACAGACGGAGAGACTCCAAGATATAGTGACTGACATGCACTATAGTAGGTGAATGTTCTTGAACCTCGAAAAGTTCCAAAATTTGAGTCGAATCAATGTCTTACCAGCTCTCTCAAAAATTGTGGAATTAGTTACATTTTTCATAAAAAGCAGCTCCAAAAAAAAATCCACCCACAAAACCCCCACACCATGTCCTTTTTGTTGAGTGTATAAGGAAGTTATTTTAGTTGAGTCTTCCTGTACCTCTTTAAGATATTGTTTCTGTAGTGTGGTGTCAAATTTGGGCCCCTCCTGAATAATGGAAATATTGATATATCAGAGCAAGTCCGGAAGAGGTTTAGTCAAAAGTATTATGAGGCTGGAGCACATGACATACGAGGACAGGTTCAAAGAGCTGGATTTGTTCAGTTTAAAATAAAGGAGAGGGGGTGATTTTTACTCTCGTGAGTGTGGTCAGTCAATTGGAACTGATTTCTCACAGAGGTGATGGAAAAACTGTCCATGGAAGTAATTAAAACTGAACTAGATCATGCCCTGGAGAACCTGACCTAACATTTAAGTCATACCACTTGTATGGTATGGCAAGATCCTGGACCAGCCGATCTCCAGAGGCGCCCTTTCCAACCTACGCTACTCCATGGATTACACCTTCAAAATTTTGTGAACACTCAGCTTTTCAAGGATTCAGTCTGCTACAAGTGTGACTTCAATAACGAATCATCATTACACTCCCTCAGTTAGTTAAATTTCAAAACATTTTCTATGAAATTCCAAGGTTTCTCAAGTAAAAAGAATTGATATAATTTACATCTTATTTTACTAAAGCATTGATTATATACTCAGATGAAGGAGTTTTTTACTCAGCACATGACTAACACTTAAATATGACCACATAAAATCCTTTAATGCCATTTCTCACCTTGGAAGGGAGGTACTGATCTGCAGCCTTGGCAAAGCTGGAATGACTTCAACCGTACAGCCGTTGGTCTTCACTCCTGGCAGGTTGTCCAGAAGGCAATCACTGTAGACTCCAAAAACTGAAGTATGGTAACCTGATTTTTAGAAGAAAACACCAATATGTTGTGATTTTTTCTGTTTTCTGAAAGGTCTAAAAGTACTAAACTTACCAGTCAGATCTTATCAATATTTCTACTGCTCAAAACACTACCCTCTCTACAGGAGAATCTTCTCAGGACACAAAACATAGAGAAGATTTTCAAACCCCCTAAATAACAACATTTATAACTTTGTGACAACATACAAACAACGCACATGTACGCCTTTGTATCTGTGATATGAAAAATTTTTAAAAAATTAAGCGTCCATGATTGATACATTGACCACAAACAGCCGCCAAGTACAGAAATCAGCTCCTCTACCCGCAATGCATTTTTAGTATGGGAAACTAAAAGCAGACAACTACAAAAGTTCTGAATGCTTTGATGCTATTCTGTATTTACTGAAACAGCTTCTAGGGAAAAAAAAATCAAACGAAGAATTGTTTTATGAGCAGACAGAAAAGCACTTAAAATCTCAATGAGAACGGAGCTTCTTCAAGTCCAAAGGCACCTTCTTGAGGTGTTGAGCTTTATTAAAATGGTTGCTTTACTGCAACTCTGTATTCCCGGAACACGTACCTAAAATTGTGTGTTGGTAATATGATCCAGCCCTACCACTTGTTGAATCTATCACCATCACATATACCTCCTTTTCCAGGAGACTGATCTGCTTGTCTTCTACAAAAGCTCTTTAATTTTCTTTACTTAGCACAAATTTTTTTAGGCTTATTAAAGAAGTGATATCTCAACTGCGACAGACTACACGCCTTGGCTGAATTGTTTCTACAGAAGCAATCTGCAGAAATTTCTATAATCTTACATGAAACTGATTAATTAAGAAAAATGAACTGCAAGATTATCTTCCGCATTCTCACGAAAAAGTCCAAGTAATCTTCCTCAGAAGCTTTCCAAATGAAAGCCCTAATAAAGAGGAGTTTGAGTTCATTATCCTTTCCCTCTCGTATGTGAGATATTGTAAGTACGTGCTCATTTACTGATGTTACAACCAAGAGATTTTTCAGGCTGTTTTTAATGAAGTCTAGTACAGAAAACACATTTCTTGTTTTGGTTTTTTGGTTGTTTTGCTAGGAAGAGCACGACGGAAGACGTCCCTTACCATTGACTGTGATCTGCCCGGTGGTTTGAGGAACACCAACCAGAGTCACCGGGTACAGACCAGATTCCGCAGGCAGAGAAAGAGCCGCAGGAAGAGATTCAAATTCTACTCCTGTTGTCAAGAGACCCTGAAAAAGTCATATTACATAGATAAATACATTTATGATATACACTGACATTTTATGATATATACTTATTTTAATCACCCAAACTTTTACGATTTATTCCGATTTGCTCACAGCAGTTATTTTGGTTTTTAAGTTCGAGCGACTGCATCTAGAATTACGGCAAGATTTGTATTCAACAGTGTGTAAGAGCTGGTCCGAAGAACAGTATTTGCCTGAACATCGTTATCAGGGACTTAAAGAACAAAATGCTCTGGTAGAAAGAAGTGGACAATGGCTTGTGGAGAGGCCTGAAGAAAGTAATTGCGTTGCACTGGACTTTCTGATATTGGGGCTGCGAGAAACAATAGCTACAGGTGGATTTCACTACTGCCTCAGCCAAACTCATCCCCCACACCCTAAAAGTAATTGTGCTATGAAGGCCTCTCCGACCTGGGGACAATAACTGCTGTCCAGAAGATGGATTTTCACCTGTTGCCTGAGCCAGGTTGCCCCCCAACCTCCTCCCTACAACAAAAGCCTATGAAGAAGAGCATGCGCAGAAGCTCGCCAAGGGTCTTGAGGTCACCCAACGGACCGGCGAGAGACCCCTGAAAAGTGGCGGCGCAGGCGCAGACGGGTTCTGGCAAGCAAAGCAAGGACTTTTTGGGCCTGCGCAGTTAAGCCTGGATTGCACAACATAGGCAGAGATTGGCCTCGATCTATGGGAGTGAGGGGGGTGAAGAAGCATAAAAGACAACTCCTAACTGGACAACATGGAGATCTCCCCACCGAAGGATCCTGACCCACAGCAGAGGACCGGCAGGACTCTTCACCCAGGACCGGACACCGGAGGGACGCCTTTGGGACTCGTTCGGTGGTAACCAACCCTCTTTCCCCCTTTTTCTTTTACCTTTCCCCTTTTTCTCCACTTTTCTCTTTTCCACGTGCTGCTTTACGGGCAAATTAATAAAGTAACACTGTTGGATTGAATTATAACCCCTTGGCAGCTTGGTTGCCTTAATTTTGCGCCTCAAGATCAAGGTAAAATGAACCATCACGAGTCCATCACCGAATGGACCGTGACACAGTGAAATGTGTCTCAGGATCTGAGGTGGGAACAACATATGAAAGACTAATAAAAATTTATACCAAACCACAGTAAAAAGAATGAGCGATATAATCTTCATGGTGTTGTTTTGTACCAAGATTTAACTCTACCTGTGACCTTACTTAGGTTCATAGAATGTCCTGAGTTGGAAGGGATCCACAAGGATCAAGTCCAACTCACCCATGTATTTGCTTATATTTTGGACAGTGCAAATCAAACATTGATGAGGGCTCCTGTTTAGCTTTGATTAAAGTACACGGCCAGAAAGTATTTATCTATGGGGAGAAAAAAATGTTCATATTTACAGATAATAGAGCAAGTGTAGTTTAGTGTCCAACCTGAACATCTCAATAAACTGGAATAAGTATTTACTTTGCTAACTCAATCCTCTATCAAGCCTAGATGCCTGCAGTTAGATGGTATGATTTACTCCCTTAGTGTACGTCAGAGAAAACTCTTTGCATCCTAAATGGAAAATATTGGACAAAATAAGAAATCAAGAAAAAATAAAATATTCAACGAACTTTCAAACACAGCATTACTGTCCTTAGTAGACTGCTTGAAGGGGTTTTTTTAAGCTTGGTTAATGAATTGAAGATGCTTGAACACAGAATGTACTGTTTACATCTAAGAAATTTAATGTTGTAAAGCACTTGAGTCTAAATTACCAGTTGCTTTTGTATACACATAGGAATTTCTTCTTATTTTTTAATGGAGATGCTGTGCAAATATCGCCATCAATTAATGCACTAAGTACAACTGGATTAAACCTCAACTCAATGAGGACACTTCACGGCAACTCAAAAATCTATGAAAGAAGTGGATGCTATTTTTGTAATGACCGACGAAAAAACTCATGGCTTGAGCAAAAGAAAACCACAAAGAGACTGAAGACTCCACACGTTTAAGAAGGCAGACCGGCCCCCTTGTGTTTCTAATTCTCAATTAGAAATTAGGAACATTGATACCCGTGTAACAAGCACTTAAACGCAAATGGCACCACCGCAATTACCCAGCCAAGGACTGAAACTTGACCTGTCGCGTGCATTAAGTTTTAATGGCCTGATTTGCATTAGGAGTAACCACCAGCAAGTCTTCTTCAAGCAATTCCTAGATATTAACCAAAAATTGATCCACCGGCAATCAAAAACTGAGCTAAATTAAAAGCCATTATCAGAATTTCTTCCCATATGGAAAATGAACAAACATTTTTCATGTACATGCTATATAAGAACTAAATAAACACTTTGCACCTAAGATTTTTAACAGTGAAGTCCTAAACACACCAGAAGCTTAAGAAACCACAGAGGTTTGTCAGGTTCTTCATTTCTCTTCTACTGAAGACCTGAAGACATCAAGATTATAATAAATCCAAAAGTTATAAAATCTTCATTCTAGCAATTGTTTCTTTGTAGACATGACACTGCTGAGACAGCATCTGATCCAACCAAAGCTCCTCTTGCTTTGCGGGACGGTGCGTTGGAGAACTCTATCCTTAATATTGCACAAAATTCAATTCCAGCATTTTACATGAGTAACAAGAAAATCCTGTGTCAAACTCTCATTTCTACTGAATTTTAGTTTTCTCTCTGTTTCACACGGAGACTTCAGTTGTCAGAAACAACCCAAAAAAAGTAAAAACTAATTCGTTCTTCCTATACATTCACCACCCACTGACACTTTTTGATTCCCGTTTTCATAAAGCCAAGTTTGGTCACTGCTTTTCAAATACGTACATTAATGTAGCTGGGAGCTCAAACAGACCTTGTTTGCATTCTTGGGGAAATATTCCTTGCAATTCTTCAGAATACAGTATTCAAAACAAATATTGTAATAATTAGCCAATACAAACTAACTGTAGATATGATGCAACATATTATAATTGATTGCATGTGACTGAGCATGAATCCTACAATGGCACAGACCCCACAGAAATGGGGTGAATATTCACACTTTAATACTGACTTAACCTCAGTCTTCATCATAATCTTTCTGCTTTTGCTTTCTCTGAAGCAAATCTTAGAACATAAACCAAAGGTGACCCCATACACACTCCAAAACTCACTTCTAAAACAGGTATAGAGGGCTCTGTAAGATTATTTCAGTCCCAAAAGCACTGAACTATCACTTGGCCAAATATTGAGATTAATTATTCAGGATCCAACTCAACTAAATATTTTCATCCAAGGACTTAAATGTCCTAAAAAAATCAATGGCCAAATAAAACCCCTCCAATGTCTTGTTTACTATCATCTATAGCAAAAGTAAATTTCAAAAAAATGACAGGGAACCCTAAATATTATTTAACACGTCTTCCTAATCTGAAGCAGAACCACCTCCACACTAGCCATTCCCAGTATGTTTATTAGGAAGATTTGGAATTTCACAGAATCCCAGAATGTCAGGGATTGGAAGGGACCTGGAAAGCTCATCCAGTCCAATCCCCCCGGAGCAGGAACACCCAGATGAGGTTACACAGAAGGGGTCCAGGTGGGTTTGAATGGCTGCACAGAAGGAGACTCCACAACCTCCCTGGGCAGCCTGGGCCAGGCTCTGCCACCCTCACCATGAAGAAGTTTCT
>VWYH01002497.1:368634-379457 GCA_013399365.1 Pampusana beccarii | reverse complement strand
GACTGCCCCTAATGACCCTCTTCTCCTTGAAATGCCTTGAGATGGCACCAAGGACAAGGTGTTCCATCACCTTTCCAGGGATGGAGGTGAGGCTGACCGGTCTATAGTTACCCGGGTCCTCCTTCTTGCCCTTTTTGAAGACTGCAGTGACATTTGCTTTCCTCCAGTCCTCAGGCGCCTCTCCCATTTCCCACGACTTAGCAAGGCTGATGGAGAGTGGCCCAGCAACGACTTCCCTCAGTGGTAACTTAATGCAGCGGTTAAACTGAACACCTTTCCAGTTCAAACTTGCACCTAAAAACTACACCAAATTTAACTTTGAACAATTAATACGAACCACTTTTCCATGCCCATCTGACTCCCCAAATTATATCAAGTGCCTATAAACATACATAAAACACTACGAAATGACACAATTTCCAAACCATAATCAGGTCAGTTTTCAGAAGTTGCCATGGTCCTAATTAGCACAGTGTTCCTTGGGGCAAGGGGGAGATGGAAGCAATGAGTAAATAAAAGCTTATTCTGCTTCACATTTTTAATCAAGCTGCATGTCAGAAAATACATTTATACATTCATTTCACTTCTTGCAGTATTGTGCTTTTACTTAATACAAATTAGTCTCCCATCCCAGCAATTAGACATCCTCCATTATTAAATTGGAATTAGGGAGTGCATGGAAAGACATCACAACCATGGCGAGAAAGAAACCAAGGAAATGAACTGAGAAAAATTAAATAAACCAATGGAAATATTTTTTGAAGACTAATAGTCAAGGCTGAGGAAAAGCTGCTGTCAGAGAAAGCATCTTGCTCGCCAAAGGATTTAAACCGAGTATGTTACCAGCAGACAGAATCCAGACAAAAATCAAGATAAATAAGGACAGTCATAGGCAAAAAGGCAGGTGAATGCATCTGGAGTACAGTTACCTAAAACATGCATCTGCTTATGGACAAGACAGGAGCGTTACTATAAAGAGAAATTGCTAGTATTAAAATGATTTAATAAGAGAGAAAAAAAAATTGCTATACAGAGTGTATATTGTTCCCTAACCCCTGAAATTATATCAAAGTGACATCCTTGGATCATGCTGATCACAACTGCTAAAGCAAAATAAGTCCTCAGCACAATCAATGTATTTTTCCTCTAATGCATTAAGAACGCATTCCCAGTCTATTCTTTAACAACGAAACCCATGAAAACAAAGCTTTTCTAGAGAACAAACGCAATCCAAACCCCAGCAAAACACCTGCACTAAGTACATCCTATGGATCAGAAATTCAAGAGTCTCAAGTGTATTAACACACAAAGGAGAACGCAGCATGCATTTAGCTCACTAACAGAGTTTTATTGTTCAGTAAAACTTCAAGTTTTTAAAAGTAAAGATATTAAAAAGGCATAAAAACTCATTGAAACTGGGAAAAAAAAAATATATACACACACAGAAACGTCAATTAGGCTTCAGGTTTCCAGACATAAACTGAAATCAAGACACCTTTAAAACTTAACCCACACAAATAAGTTTTAAAAGACAATGACATATGCAGAATGTCTGCTAGACGTTTTCAACACTCCTGTTTGCTCGAGAGCAGAATCCAACAATATTTGCCCAACACTGCCCTCTGGTGCCTAAAAATCTTTTAGATTTACAGCCTTAAATTTATTTTCCCTAGTCTTATACCTCATTTCAAGGAATCATTTAGTAATTGTTGCTCTTTCTGACTTCAGAGGAAAAGTTTACCTGCATACAGTTTCCTCCAGGAAATATATGAATCATACAAAAAAAAAAAAAAATTACATTTCCTTGTATTCTTAGAAAGCAATTTAAATTGTCTTATGCATGTTATTACCACAGCGTGTCGTTCAATCGCTTCAAACCTCCATTTAGTTTCAGAGAAACAAAACAACTTGAATGTAAATGGGGGATGGAACTTTGGGGATGCTGCTGAAACAACATGAGGACGTAACAGCTTTTTTTGGCTTTACTTACCAACCCTGAAATGCAATTATTTCCTTTAAAGTAACGCTGCCAACGAAGTTAATTCATACGCAGAACATACGTTATACAATGTGGTCAAATACTTCACACCAAGATTTTCAAATATTTATTTAAAAGGAAATTTTCCCTGCTACTTCTAAGTTTTAGGCAGACCTAGAAAACACCAATCAATCATTTTTCTCCTTCTCCCCCTCACCTTTGTTGTGTACACATTTGCCCAATATAACTTTAGTTAAATGTAGTTTATCTGTAAGTAAATTTTCTCTCAAGATGACAAGACCAGTACAAAGATGTGAACTCACTAAAGAGCAGTTGGTGGAAACAATTCAAAAGATCATACACTAAGTTATGGGACTGATCATACGTCAAGATTTATCAAAATTTCACATGGTTTATTTTTAAACATCAACATAGATTCCTTGGCTAATAGTGTAGTTTGAATTTTATACCATTAATCAAAATACCACACTTAAATTGTCTTTAAATAAACAGGTGCACCAGAGAGAGGACTACAGGACAAAGACTTTCTTTTTGAATAATGAGTTTTACTAAAATAAATTACATTATCCCCATGTTTTGGGGTAGTATTTTTTGGTTTCTCTACGTTAATTTATTAAATATAGTTTACCCTGCTCTGTATATATTGTAGCCTTCTTACAACCATGGCTATACTTTCTTCAATAAGTGCAGCAAAAATGTTTTCACTCAATAAATAACATTGCCTTGAAATTTCTCAGCTTTTTGAGAGGGGATTGGTTTGGGGTTTTTTTTTTGCCTTTCATATAAAACTTTAGGAACAAAGAGGAAAAAGTAGCTAAAATCTGAAGAGGACTCAACACACTTCGCAGCGCATCTTCACACGCATTTTATTTTAATAGTAATTCTCACTAAACTGCACTGTGATTTACTGCTTTAAACATTTGTCCCAAGATACACAATAAATCTATCAAGGATTTCCCAGAATTGCGGGGGGTTTTTTGAAGGCCTGAAATCTGCAGGTCATTTTTTTTCTTTTTTCCTGGACAGAGAAAAGGCTTCGCAACTGCAAAAAAGACAGAAGCATTCACATAGCCGAACAAGTCTATATAGAAATCAATATTCCTGGGGAAAAAGAAGTGGTATATACACTTATTCACAGCTGAACGTCACATCTGGTAATTTGAGCTCCACCACCAGCATAGCAAAAAATATTCAGTGTAATCCATTGCAGTCAATCCCAGTTAGGCTCAATTTTTGTTTCTCTTGCACTCTGTTGTGGAAGGTACCTGCTCAGTTTTATTAGAGCACTTCAGCTGATCACCCCATGATCTCTGCTACCGAGCTTAATTAACTAAAAATACAGTCGTTGGACCTAATCACTTCCATATCCCGTGATTAACCATTTTCATTTGTCATTTTACAAACACTATTGCGGCTTTCAGTGGCTCAGCCTTCTAACCATATGGACAAAACCCAAGAAATAGAAAATGGGACACACATGAGGAATAGGTATCTAAATAGACTCCCAAATCATGAATACACATGACAAGGAATAAACAGCACGACCAGCAAAAATGGGTAAAAAGCTCTGAGAACAATAAAATTAAATTAAATTTTAAAAAAAAAATCAACTTTTCAGACAGTAAAGAGCTTATAATCTGAGCAACACTGATCAAAGCCTTGTCTCCATAGTCGCATGTCAAGTCTATAAATTCTATGTCAATTAAACTTAGCACGAATACTTCAAATAACGAAAAAAGCTATAGAAGCCTTTCAATGAGGAATCATTCCCCTTAATAACTCAATAACCCCAAGTGCCCCGTAAGTGACTCATAGCAACCTCCAAGTGCCCCATAGAGCCCCATAAGTGCCCCATAGTACTTATGTAGCAAGACCGAGCCTCACGCAGCAAGACCAGGCCTCACTCAATACTAAATTTTTTATGCGTTTTTAATACCATCACAACTTTCAGCCCTAACAATCAGGAAGAAAAGTATCATGACGAAAGTTTGGATCAGTGCTTCTCTGTTTCCCCAAAAATAAGACAGGGTCTTCTATTAATTTTTGCTCCAAAACTTATTACTTTTTTACATGTATAGCTGCCTGGACACTATTTAAATTGACTTTTTTAATGAACTGTAACTAGGGTTTATTGTTCGAGTAGGGCTTCTATTTTGAGCATCCTGAAAAACCGTGCTAGGGCTTATTTTCGGGGTAGGTCTTATTTTCAGGGAAACAGGTTTACATGAAATGAGAAGCTGAAAGAACAACAAATCATAAACTGAGAGACTAAGGGAAAATTAAAAAAAAATGAATAAGACTACAGGTTTCAAGATAGGTACATGTTGATGAATGGTGAACGACGAAAAGGGTGAAGAGCAAAGGTAAGTAAGCAATGGAGAACTCGAGAACTGCCCGTCATTGGAAACAAGCTTGAAAAATGAGTTATAGTGTAAAGGTGAGGTGTTGAGTCAGCCAGAAGGAAAAAAGTTGTGGGATGAACAAGCTGAAACCGCCACTAAATGACAGAAAAGGATACGTTTGCTCTGCAACTGATTCTATGAAACTAAATAATCCGAGCGAATGTGAAACACGGTGAGAATTCAGACAACACGGGGACTGCAGGTAGGAGGACGTGCTCATAATAAACCAAAACATTTTAAAATATTAAACAGCGCTTTGAATTATTAAAATAAAAACAGAAGAGTTTGTTCTTGCGATAAAAGTCATAACTGCTCCCACATTCTGGAAAGTTCACAGAAAAGACTGTGTAATCAGAACTATTTTGGCTGGAAGGGAATGCCAGAGGTTCTCTTGCCCAACTCAGCTTGGGTTTTAGGTTCAGAAGATTTCTGAAGATGTTGAGCCCATGTTCTCTCTGGACAACCAGTTCCAGTGTACGACCGGAAAAAGGGAATTTTTTTCTTAGGAAAGTTTTCCATGTTTGCTGACTCTTCACCCTTACTCTGGGCACCGTCTGGCTCCGGTTTCACCCACCTTCCCATGTTGGGATGGAGGAAAGAACAGAAATTACCCCAATATTCTTCTTTTCTACAGATTGAAGAGCTCTTTGAACCCATCGTCAACTGCCACACACTCCAACCTGCCAATTACCTTGGTAATAGCACTGTATATCAATATTTCTATTGTACAGGGAGCTCCAAACTGGCCTAAAGACGTCCCTCAAACACCAAATCGAGGGGATTAATTACTTTCTTCAACTTGCTGGCTACAGCCTCAAGAGCACAGACTAATCAAGCAAAATCAACTAATTTCTACCGACGAGATGACAGCAGAACGTCTCAATGCTCTTTATTTATGGAGCACTGACTAAAGAATTATGTTAATCACTTCAGCTCTTCGTATCTAGTTTGCACGCGTCCTCCCGCTTCTGCTTACCAATGAAACTGAAATTTCATTGTTAATTCAAAGACAGAACTTTATCACTCTAACAGTAAAAACAAGTATTCACGTTACTACTATTAATTTGCTCAGGGAACGGACGGAGTGCACATCTACGCAAATAACTGTATTTGGAGTTCTGAAGTGTATGCAAGCACTCAAAAGAAATTACCTCATTAAGAAATTAAGAAATTATCCAAACCCAGGGTGGTTTTTTTAATATATAATTACATCATTACTTACACAATACAAATTAGACTCTAAATCAAAACGTCTTTAAAGAAATTAATTCTTATATAGAGTCCTTTCTCATGCACAGCTTGGCAATTACTTTTTCTATTCACTCCTAACAATCTGGAAAACTTCTGTGAGGCTCAGATAAAACGCTGCTGAAGAAACCAGTACGTCAGCTTCTGAGAACTAATTTTATTATGCTATAAGCACTATCTTTGGGCATATTCATTTCCTGTGGAAAAACACTTTATTATATGTGGTATATTATCAGTAATTTAGGTCAAATTGTTTGACTAGCCACTGAGGTAGACCTATCGATTAAAAACAATATTAAAAAAAATAAAAACCTTAGGCAAATAAATATATGCTGCCTCAGCCTGACAATGGGCTCTAAGAGATGGGATTTATTTTTTAAAGCAATATTAAAGGTAAAAATATTTAACATTATGTGGCATTAAGAGGAGAAAAAAGCCCAGTTTACTTTGCTTTAGGATAGACTGCAAGCAGTCCATGAAATTAATATCATACTGTCGACTGAAGCAGCAGACAGCTTGGGCTTGATCCTTCTAATCGTACATGATTCCCCGGTATTTTAGCCTTTTTTTCCTCCCTCTTGGTGTTTTCAAATCACAGATATCCTTGGGAGCAGCAGATCCATGAGATGAAGCTTCTATTACAAAACAAGGCTTCTCAGAACTATTTTAATTCCTCAGATTTTCTAGAATGTGGTCAAAACGGGAATTGGAAAAGCTGGGATGAATGCAGATTTTTAAATTACAGTAGTAAGTATACACTAATTATTAGGTTTCAGGATATAATTATTATTCGGAAACCAGTTTATGGAAATTACATAGCATGAACTCTAGTCAATGCAGAAAGGCACAGCATTGATTTACGGGTCAGTAACAGTAAAGCATTTAAACACTGACTGGCAGAGATTTTCATTTCAACACCTCATTACCAGCAAATATGAGAAAACTGACAGTGCTGCACTGTTGAGCTGAGGTAATACCGGTCTAAATGATTTCTTTTAACTATTTAGTTTCTAGAAAACCATATTTGAAAGTTCAACTGAGGAATTTTTCAGAAAAAAATAATTCAAAAGGGAAATTAAAGAAGGTACATACCATGTTTTCTACTCGGAGCTCAAAAGGCATAGGGTTGTACACCATCAACTGGACTTCACACACATCTCCCTGGACCCACTGGAAATCTACATGAAATGATTATAGAATTAATGCAAGAATACCTAATTGCAGTGTTACGAAAAAGCAGCATCAGCTGAGCTGTCAGACTGCGATATTATCTTTATGTTCTAAATTAACACCTCTATAATCTTCACAGCAATGGGTAATAGTGCTTCCAAAGCCCCAACGTACCAACATTACACTGGCAAAATTAACTCAGGCATCAATTCAAAACAGTAATTAAATACATCTTTAATGTTCAACACTTAGAGGCTTACATACTTACACATCACCTTGGGTAATTAAGACTCAGATAAAAAGCAACCAGATAAGGAGTGAACCCAACAGGAAGAACGGAATTTAAACTAATGGAAACAAATCTTCATATAGACACAGCTGATGATACGGAGTAAATAAAAAATCCTTCTAAATGAAGAAGGCAACAACTGCTCGCTAACAAGATGCCACCTTAGTTTCCTCCCACTAATTTTCTTTGGGAGACAGTGAGCAGGTTGGGAGATGCTGTGGAAGGGGAAGATGACACTGAGATCTACACATACAGATTTTTCTGAGGTTCACAAAACGGAAACTTAAGCAATAACACAAATTATTTAGTAACTTGTAAAAAGCTTTAGGGTTTTTTTGTTCAATTTTTTAAATTTAAGGATGCAAGACGTTTACGCAAGCGAGGTCAGAGATGCAAGTTCAGAGGAACCGTTCAATGCAGAAAGATTATTTTACATCAGCACTTCATAATATTTTCAGCCCACAAGGTCCTGTCTACCTTCCAAATTTCTCACAGATAAGCACATGCACCTGATGTTCAGACTTAAAACTGAATGTGACAAGATTCTCCATAAAAGCTGAGCCACAGACCAAAGAAACAAAAGGTGGTTTAACCATATTTGTTACATAAATCATGACTATACATGGATTAACTTTCACTAGTTTATTTAATAACTTTAACATGTATTACTAACAGTTTTCTACTAGAATATTAGAAAGTGTCCGGTAAACAAACAGGATTATTAACATTAAGACTGTAATTCACAGTTGAAACCATCTGTACTCTAATTGTACATCCACAATCATTTACTATCTGATTACATTTTGCAAGCAATATTAGAGAGCTCCAGGGAGATGCACTTAATGCAAATGCCTAACTCCAATTAATGCTAGTGGAAATTAAAAACATACATTCAGAGATATTAACAGGTTATATTACTACGAAACCTAAAAAGCAAAACTGTTAAAACATTCAAAAGCACAACTGTATGAAAAGTCCCATAAACTCCTTTTTATTTAATTGCTTATCAGTGTCCACAATGTCTCATGCATTCCGCGGTCTGCAGAAAAATTGGTTTCTCCTCTGAAGACGTATTGGACTGAAGCCCCATTATGGTGACCTGGATCAACACAGGCACTTGGGGTAGCCCAAGCGGGCACTTCAGTCCTTCTAAATTAATTTTGACACTATAAGAAATGCCACAAGATCACAATGTCTTTTCTGAAAACGCTTACAATGCAACTACGTTAAAAGAGATTCTTAAAAAGTCAAGTCACTAGAAGAACAGGATCTAAGGATCTCTAAACAAACATAAACCGTTTGTGTGATGCTTTGACCTGTCTTTTCTTCCAACAAGAAAGGTTTCTAAGCTCAGTTATTTTTTACAGATGTGACCAGCCCATGCTTCTCAGCCCTTGTCAGGCTGCAGCTGGAGCTCTGTGTCCAGTTCTGGTCCCTGCACTTCAAGAAAGACAAACAGACTGGAGAGGATCCACAGGAGGGACATGAAGATGCTCAAAGGGCTGGAGAACCTGCCCAATGAGGAAGGACTGAAAGAACTGGGTCTGTTCTCCCTGGAGAAGAGAAAGCTCAGGAGGAACCTCATCACATTATTCCAGTACTTAAAGGGCAGCTACAATGAAAACAGAGGCTCCTTCCTCACAAGGAGAAGACAAGGGGTGATGGGTACAAGTTGTACCAGGAGAGGTTTCATTGCAATAAATAATTTTAGAAATAAATTTTTGACAGTAAGAACCATCATTCCTGGAACAACCTCCCCAGGGACGTGGCGGAGCCTACATCACTGCAGCTCTTCAAGAAGTGACTGGACATGGTGCTGGACGGTCTTGTCTTGGCTCCTTGTCCCACGGAAGGTTGCACCAGACGATCTTCTGAGGTCCCTTCCAACCTGGGCTGTTCTATGATTCTATGATTTATTTGCAGGAGGAAAAAACACATATATATATCTCTTGATATATATTTTGTTGTCTTCTTGCTGCTTTAGAGTATCGTCACTTCACAACAAAAAGACACGTCATGTCAAAAATCAGTAGGTTTATTTCTTATAACTAGCGTACTATTAAAGCAATTTAACCAGAATATCATTATCTCATTTATTGTTTCCAATCAGAAAAGCTTCTCAAGCTCAAAGCTGAAAACTTTCCCTCAAGGCTTTCTAAAGGGTTTTGTTTCCTTTGGTTTACCAACAGCACTTGATTTCCTTTGCTGTAACAATAATTTAACCAACTTTTAACATATTCCCACGTAAGAAAAACACAGTTCATTTGTTATTTCCACTGTTTCTAATTAAAGTTCGGTGCAAATCATTAAAATATTCTCATTAGTTTCAAAGTTTATTAAATTTTTCAACTTCTTTCAATGTATATCTGATTTTATTTTGTATATCCTTTTGTTCGCAAAACTTTGAATGAAACACTAGAGGCTTTTAAAAGTGAATGGACTGTGTACATACTTCTAAAGACAAACACTTTACAGGATCAAAAGCCATTCAGACATCTCCTTACGCTAAATAAAAACCTAAAAGGAAAAACTACCCTTTGTAATATAAAACTCCTACGGTCACACAGCACATCAGCAAATCCCAACTGGAACTGTTTCCAAAAATGCAGGTTCCTTTTGTATCCATCAGGGTACAAGAACAGTGCATAATACAACTGTCTGACAAGATCAGCAATAAGGTTTTATTTAAACGAAAAAAAACCACCTAAGAGATAAAATGTTAATAATTTAATTGTGACCGATTTTTGAACAATTTGTTAAGAGAAATAATATAAGCTATTTTCTAAATAAATATTTCCTTAACATGGAAGCACTTTAAGATCTTCCTACACGTCGAAATTTCCTACCCTTTATTTAACTTCTATCCTTAACTCTTAACATTCTTTTTTTAATTTCTTATCCTTTATCTTTTGAAACCAAAGTAGTACTGTAGCAAAGCAGCACTAAACCACATCCACCCAAACGGCCAGAAAATAATCCAACAATACCTCTGCTCATCTCTGAATTCCCCATGTTTCAACTGTTTATTGAAAACGCATATCATCATAAAACAAAGTAGAAAATGTGCATATTCTAATGGTGAAGGATATCATCCTAATTACAATCGGAGCGCACGGACAGGTTAAGTCCAACATCTAGCCTAGAAAAAGCCTGCGCCCCCCCCGGGTTAGACTGAAGAAACAGCAAGGAGATTCTCTGAGTTCTGGCTCTGCCAGCCCGTTCCATATGAACGGGCCAAGTGGCTGCTACGGTGCTGGGCAACATTTTAAAAGCAGATGAAAGAGAACTGTTGGATGGGTAAAAAAGGAGAGAGGCGAAAAAGGAGGAGTCCCAGAGAGCAATGTGCTACGCAACGATATAAATACAATTGGTTTGTTCAGCCTGGAGAAGAGGAGACTGAGGGGAGAGCTCATGGTGGTTGCAGCTTCCTCACAAGGGGAGGAGGAGGAGCAAATGCCAAACTCTTCTCTATAGTAACCAAGGACAGAACCTGAGGGAATGGCAGAAGATGTGCCAGGGGAGGTTCAGGTTGGACATGAGGAAAAGGTTCTTCACCCAGAGGTGCTGGACACTGGAACAGGCTCCCCAGGGAGGTGTCACGGCCCCAACCTGACAGTGTTCAAGAAGAGACTGGACAACGTCCTCAGACACACGGTGTGACCTGTGGGGTTGTCCTGTGCAGGGACAGCAGTTGGACTCCATGATCTTGAGGGTC
>VWYH01002497.1:341481-359920 GCA_013399365.1 Pampusana beccarii | reverse complement strand
TCAAGACAACAAAAAAGTCAAGAGAAGTCAAGAGAAGTCAAGAGAAGTCAAGAGAAGTCAAGAGAAGTCAAGAGAAGTCAAGAGAAGTCAAGAGAAGTCAAGAGAAGTCAAGAGAAGTCAAGAGAAGTCAAGAGAAGTCAAGAGAAGTCAAGAGAAGTCAAGAGAAGTCAAGAGAAGTCAAGAGAAGTCAAGAGATTTTGTCCCAAAGATGCTTTGAACCTTCCTCTAATATGAGAACACCAAAATCTGAAAGTTTCAGTTAGAAACTATTTGTGACCTGAAAGCTACTAAATGTGAAAAAGAAAAGTCTTTCTGCTAGTTTCACAATAATGTGAGGCAGTATTTCATAATAATGGAGGCATTGAAAAATCAGACCAGGACAGAAAGACGCTCAGCTACAGACTAACATTTTTAAACACTTCAGTAACCGTGATTTAACAGTATTGGACAAAAAGCATTTCATGCCTTGGCAGATAACGGAGAAAATGAGAAGAACGCAATTGCTATAACTCTGTGTTTCAGCTCTTAAATATTTGAAGAAATTTAAAATATCTGTACTTGGTCTTAGTCAATACCCATTAAAAACTAAGTCAAATATTAAAAATACAGCATTTCTTCTGCGGCAAACAATGGGCTGATCTTGTTCTGATCAAGTAATTGTGTCTCCTGCAGAACAACCTCCAGCAAGGTAGAATGAAGAATGGGAACATTTGGTGTCTGACCTGCCAGTTACACTGGAAGACAAACAACTTTCTATTTCCTTACACGATCTGCTAAAATATCGGGAAAGTTGGGAAACAAATAGCTAAAAGCCTTCTGACTTCCATTTTCCCATGGTGATAAGCCCAGAATTAAAGTTTTAACAAAAAATAAACAGTAACCAGGGTTCTTTGGGCTGGTGGAGCTTTTCCTTCCCCCTTGAAAACAAGAAATAATGTTTATAAAGGGGAATCCAAAGAGATCTCCTGCAGCAAACATCTCCTTGATAAATTACTAGTAACATGTAACAAGACAGAAAAGTCAGCCAGGCAGCAGAAAAACAACAAAATTTTTACCTTGAAGCTAATCACTAGATTATATTAATAGGATGCATGCAAAGTTCTTGATGACCTTTGAGATAGTCCCTCAACTCTAGTTTGGGATGGATGCTGATGGACAGTAAACATCCTATCTGGATGCTCAGTACCCAAAGACTTGCAGGATCAATCTTCTAATGCAGTATTTCGGTTGTTTCATTCAGCAGAACAGAGCAGGTCTCCTCTAATTTGCAGGCAAGCATCACCTGTTTTTCCATGACATTAAATCTGATATGTATTAGATGACAGCATTTTTACCAAAAAATCGTGAACGTAAAGTTTTAGCAAACAAACAGCACCTCTAACATTTTTTCTGAAAAATGCACAGAGAAAATAAACACAACTTCGAGCTGCTCAGAGATCTGATACTTGACCAAGTTGCTTTGGAAGCAACACAAGGAATGCTGGGTTTTCATTCTAATATTCTCTACTGCAATAAATCTCAGCACTTACTGATGTTCTTACGCTGCCCTGAAAAGCAACATTTCAGATTCCTACCTATATTAATTAGGTCATCAGTCAAACGGGACACAAATGCAAACTGACCGGCCAACTGGACGACAAAAGGACCAAGGCCATTGAAAGTTTATTTATTTTTTATGTATAAACAGGTGTTGTGAAACTGGAACAGAATGCAAACCCCTGATGTGTTCTCCACACTCGAGACTCAAAAGCGATTCTCATGGGGAAAATCAGAAAGGCACCAGCAAACAGCATCCTACGTGAATCCTCTTTCGAGAAATCAAGCAAAATAGAACTCTAAATAAATACAGTGGAGATTAAAAATAATAAAATTCACAGTTTGACATGGAAAAGAGCAAGAACAATAACTAATCTATGCAATCCAGAGCACTAGAATCACTTTTATGACCAGATCACCATGAACAATATCAAAGAAAGCAGCTGCATCCATAAAGAGGAGAGAATGAAAGCAAAAGGATTCAGGTATTATCTGTTTAATAGCTCAGCTTTGAAAAATAAATTATCAGCTTTGTTACTATGAGTTGTCTGGCAGCAGCAGAATGTTTTCTGCTTCCAAGATGACCACCACAAAGAGAGAGAAAGGGAAGAGATTAATTAAATACATCACAGTCTCCTGTTCCTAGATTTTTAATCGTTTTAGATAATGTGTACACCAAGTCACAGTCAGATTGAAATTCACAGTTAGCAAAAGTAAGTATTTTTAGACAAAAATCTCATGAAACATTGACAAAGCCGAAGTCAGAGTTCAGAAACGCGATTAAAATTGCAGTATCTCGTTCTCCGCCGTGTCTGAGAACTTCAGATGTCTGTATGCTTTGAACGCTACAAAAATACGTTTTCTACATACAAAATCAGTGTGCAAACCACTGTACAATATTAATGGGTTTTTTCATGTTAAGAAATACCAGAAGACCTACCTTAACGTAAAGTGGAGCAAATGAAGCATAGATAACTTCCATAACGATAAACAAAAATTAAGGGCTGCTGCAAAGCTGCTTTTGAGCAAAGCAGGTTTTGTACAAATTTACAGATACAACAGCGTTAACTTAAACACACCTGATTTTGTATTTTGGGTGGAAGACACACAGAGACAGGAGACGGCAAGAATAACACGCGGGACATTTTTCCCAATATACCGTTACGCAAAGTCGCAGGAATTTGGCCAGAGAGGATGAACACCATTAAAGTTTCAGTGTCTCCCTTAGCGATGCAAAGTGAGAACACTTGCTTCAGAAAAGGACAATTTAATTGTCTACAGAATTAGACAACTGACTGAAAACTTAAAATGAAAACATGTCAGCTCTCTCAACTACCATATAGTCGAGTTTTCTAATAATTAAAAAAATTCTTTGTTATCACTCAACCTCCCTCTTCTTAGCACATTAAATCACGTGGACACCATGTGGGGAGTTCACCAAACTACATGGATGCTCCTCTTTTAAACATGGATATTTCTTTTTAATACACATAAACTGCTACTTTCAGTAGCACCTCAATTCCATTTGGCTTCAGGCTAAAGAAGCAGTATGGAGTCTGTTAAGTGTCGTATAAAATTTAGCTGAATTTTAGCAATAGAGTTAATATAGCACCTCTTAAAATAGCTTCCTTAGGTAGAAAAACACTGGCTTTTAAAAAGGCAGCACAAATTCTTCATGTCTTTGTATTGCCAATTAAAGTTTGCCTCGTCCAAAGTAATTTTTTTTCTTTTTTTTCCTGGAACAAAGTCTTTGCAATGCGTCTGCATCTGAACATTTGTATCTTCTCCCTCAATTGATCAAACAGGCTTCTTAAAAAATCAGAGGTAACTACATGACAATAGGAATTTTGAGCTAAATCTCAGAAACTTCATTTTGTTCATAAATGACTTTATGCAAACTAATAGGAAACTTTTGTCATAAAGAAATGCATCATTTTATTGTAGCGATTGATCTGCTTTACCTACAAATTTGAAGATGATGCTGACTGGAGTGAGAGACACTCAGATTTGTTAATAACAATTTGGATCAATCTTCATTTACATTACAGTGTTTTTCTTTCATATAAAACACGATGCAAACAACTGTTGGTCTTCATCTTTTGTGCTATGCAAATAAACATGAATGTCAATCTTTTACTGCTGTTATTTTACTTAGTTGCATCTATTCATTCCACTTCAAAATTAATACATTGATTGAATCAGGATCTGAACCAGAGTTAGTCAAGCAACACAAGGATAAGTAGATCATTATTTAAAATGGATAAACGTGCACAGGCATTGTGGTTTTCCTCTTCACTTTCTACATAGTCTAAAAGACGTGTATTTCAGGAAAATAAACCACACCTTTTTAAGAAAGCAGTTTGAGTGAAGTTATTTAATAAGCCAGCTCGTCTCTAGACAAGGCCAGCTCCAGAGAGAGATTTTAAAATGATAAACCAAGCCCAGCGAGTTGTACCCTGCTGCGACTCTTCTGAATTTTAAAAAGGGGGATTTTAAAAAAGCAGGAGAACCTGTGGCAGATGAACAACTCCCAGCAACAGGAGCACGCAGCAGCGCTCAAGTTTTATCGTACGTGGCTGAAGAAAACACAGAACTAGACGAAAAGCTGCAAAATTCACGGTACCGCGATGAATAAGAAGAGTTAAGTGGCTTCTGAGAAGTTTCCTCCTCCTTCATGTGCAATCTCGGCAGACTTTTATCGCAATATGTCAGAAAGCATTTACATTCAGGCTTTTTTTAATATATTCGTTCTTAGATCATATTGTGCCGCTGCTATAGATCGAACGCACATGAGGTGCCAAGTCTGTTCAATTATATTTTTTTATATATCCATACACGGATAAGATACGGCACTATGCTGAAGTTGTGAAAAGATTTCCAATTAATGGCTAAGAACCTACCATGCTGCTATAAATATTCCCCAGTATTATATTGAAGATTTCAGTCTCCATCCTAAGATCGGTTAATTTTAATACGGCAAGACCAAGCGAACCAGCTCCCTTTTGAAAGATTTATTGATAAGGCAGGTACTTTGTCAAGGAAAATAACATGCAGTGCATTAAAACCAGTTCATTAGTGTCAGTTAAGTAAACGTCACTTCAACTCCGAAGTTTACATCAAGTTTTAATTTGCATTATATTCTCTGTTCAGCCTGAGGAAAGCTCCGTTCTTTTCAGCCCTTGAAATCAATAACTTTTACCTTTCTAAAAATTAATTTACACACTGTGGAGGATCCCGGGGGAAATGCTGCCCTAATTTAAATGCAGTATTCAGGAATAACGTTCCTTATGACTAGAAAACATTGCAAAGTGCTGACAGGCTACATCTGTATTAGCAAATACTGCAGCACAGGCGAGAAACTACAGAGCAAAGCAGTTGTTGCCGACGTTACACGTACTTCAGGGGATTATTTGTGACAGTCAGCGCAAGCTAAACCTTCTAAGAGAAGGTTTCCAACGTGGGATCTCTTACTTTCCACTCTGCAGAAACAAAATCACAATCGAGTCTACTCCAGAAACTCTTCTAAACAACCATGGCTCAGCAACAAATTGTGATATTATCATTTTTGCCAGTTTCCTAACAGCTTATGACTGGTTTGAAGAGCAAGAGCCTACACCGCATGGCCAATAATCTCTTCCGTCAACACCATAATCTCATTCACTTATTGTTTCCTTCTATCACTTCTCATCATTTATAATTTTTTTTTAATTCAGGAACATTGTATTAACTAAATCACGCTCCTTTAAATGCTCCACCATTCCTTGGAAAGAACGTCTATAAGAAGAAATCACACTTCAAGGATGTTCTGATTCCTTCCCATTAGAATGCAATTATCCATACGCCTACTATTATTTCCTGTAGTTTCCTATACTTTACCCAGTACTGATATCAAATTTACTGAATTCTGGATGCATTCTAATTCAGTTTACCTTGCCTAGGTCAGTACTGAGACAACCAAATATGCGTAAAGGGCACAAAAAACCTTGCCAAAGGAATCACCAGGATGGCCAGAAGCAAGAGGATGACTACAATGCAGGCACCTACGTTGAAGATACATCCACCTGATTTACTTAGAAGAACATCCATCCCTCTCTGAACTCTTAAAAAAATGCAGAGATACACCTGCCACTTGTAATTTTAGAGGAAGAATTAAGACAATTTAAGAAATTCTTTAATTGTAAGTGTTAGCAGTTCAACTATTTAATTTTAAAACTCTTTAAGCATCTTTGAACCTTTTCTGGTACCTGAAATTTATTACTGCTCATAGAATCATAGAATGTCCTGAGTTGGAAGGGACCCACAAGGATCATCGAGTCCAACATCTCAGATCAACACCTCCACCATAAACCATTTCTAATTACACTTGGAAAGAATTCCACAGATTTCTTCTCTGCAGAGGAAGGACCAAGGCTCAGAATCTTCCTTCCTAAAAAGAAAACCTTGATCAAAGTTTTCTGATCCCGCTCAATCTTCCCTGAGTGTCTCTTTTTAAACCCCAATTACGTTTCAGCCCTGGCAGCCTTCCTGCTTCTAATATGTCTGAAGAAGTTATTTGCTTTCATGAGTTCAGCAAGTTACGCCTCAAAATCCCTTCTACATTCGACATTCCCTTCTACTTTCTGTGCTTGGACACAACATCCATTTTTATACAGTAAAATTATTTTTTTCTCCCTAAATTGCATTTATTTTGTTGTTTAACTACCCTTGCTTTTTTAAATTATTTTTTATATTTATTTTAATGACTAGAATAAACTTACTAAGAATCTACTATGACATCTTTAAGCAGTTTCCATGCTACCAGCAAACATACCACTCCTTTGCATTTCTTCCAGTTAGCTTCTTTACTTCAATGTATCTCCTCTTTTCAAAGTTAAATGCTACTGTCAAGGTGGTTTGTTTATTTAAAAATCAGGCATTCATATTTGTTTATCTCACATTTCTACACTTATAGTCTTCTTTCTATGATTCTATGATTGTCTCCTGTGCCCTAAATATAAAGAACAGGGGGGAAAAAAAAAAGAGAAGCATCACTATGGGAAGAGGCTGGAGGAACAACAAACAGAGGAGCGATGGCAAGCAACCAGCTCAAACTAAAGAAAAATAAGCTGAAGCTCTCAAGAACTCTTGCTACAGCAGCCTAAACAGGGAAAAAAAATGAGAAAGTCATAGCAAGACATAAACAAAATAAGAAGATCCAGCCAGGTGAACATACAATAAGGAATTGCTCCATCAGTCCCGCAAAACAAGAGGTGGGTTTAAATTATTCCATGCTCTAGAGTAGCAGCAGGTGCTTATAGGTTCATAGGTCTTTCTGATCCCGCTCTGCAGTGAAATGCCAATTAGTTGAATCTAAGGTTCTTAGGGACATGGTTTAGTGCCAGAGCCAGGTTATGGTTGGACTCGATGATCCTGAGGGTCTCTTCCAACCAAAATGATTCTGTTCTGTTCTCACCAAGTGGCCATGCAGCTTGGTTCCATTTTCCCAGCCGTTTGGGTGAAAATTCAAGACAACGTTTTAAGTCAAGATCCTCAGAAACCGAGTCTGGTCTTTACTGCTGCCAATATAGGCTCGGCAGAGGGTTACACTTAAGGGCATTCACACATTTGCTTTTGATCTAGCTGCCGATTTTACAACCTCAGTTTAATATTCTTTCTTATTTCCTATATGGCAATTTGAAATTTAAATATCACCAAGTGAATGCATATGCAATCTGTTCTATAAATAAAAATGTCTGTAAAATACAGCATCGTTTCCTCTTTCAAGTTGTGAGATAGAAAAGTGTATTTTAAGAGTTGTCAGACGTGACATTGCCAAATTACAATCAGCCCAGGCTTGACCACCATTTCTGAAGTTAAACAAGGTTTGGGGATATTTTGCTTAGATGAAGCTCATCACTTGTTTGCAAAAGGCACAGGCCTCACCCTGGCAGCTGACACCTCAGCCATTGCCTGAGCACACGAGTCTTGAAAGGAGGATGAAAAGGTTCTGAAAGCGACCACAGATGATCAGCGTGCAGTCCCTGGTCCTCCAGCCACCACCAGCTCTAAGCTGTTGAGTTATCGAAGTGTCTGCCCAGCCAACACCAACAGGTCCATCACAACTGATCTAGAGGATGTGGGGAACTGCAGCAGCATTCAGCATAAATTTTGGCTGTATTTCTTCATCAGGGAGGATGATCTAAGCAGAGGAAGAGAATAAAGCATCTTCTGGAAGTGAGAGATTGTTTTCATGAGAGCCCAACTTACAAACCTCCAAGGTTTGCACGGCGTGGATCAAAGTGTCGTATCATTTTGAAGTGCCAAATAACAGCCAGTACTGCAGCAGGTGCAGAATCTTGTCACAAATGAGTTCAGAATCACATCAGTAAAATTTAGACAACCAGGGATACTTCTGAAAGTTCAACTCGGGACATTTGAAAGGAATAAAAACCTTTTTTTGTAGGTAGAGCGAGATTTTTATCATCCTGCTGACCAAGTGCAATCACTATCTGAAATACACCATAGAAACAACGGCTGACCACACTACAATCTCAGCCACCCCGTGGTGCAACACCTCTATGGATATTTGTAAAGTAAGCGTACTGAAAATCAAAATCCACACACCAAAATCCCTCCTCATGGAGACGGATGAACTCTGTTGATGAGGTTTGCTTCTGAAGATAAAATATTCAGCAACAGGAAGGAAATCCCCAAGTCCTTCATCACATGCAGGGCCTCGCCTGTCCTCGGGTTGAACAGAAGTGTCATATCAAGTTAATTCTTTCACTAAAGATTTTGCGTCTTTCAGCAGAATCAATGACTGTGGCCAGGGTGATGAGCATCCACTCTGGGAGGTGCATTTGTATCATTTTCAGTTTGCTAGGGCTAAAACAAATTTCTTCGTGGCATCAGGAGAAAGATAAATAAGGCAAAATTGTTCAAAATCTTACATTCGGTGAGCAAAGAAGCCTTGAGACCCAGATCAGCAAAACCCACCAGAAAACTGGAAAGAACAAAAGCACAACAACAGTCACAGGACAGGAGGATCTTAATGGCAGAGCTACACTGAGAAGCACTTTGCAAACTCCCTGAATTTTAAATCCAGGCGCAGGATTTAAGATGTATTGTCAACTACAAGCTTTAAAAATATGAAGTTTATTCCATTTAAGAAAAAACACGTTCAGGTAAAAACCTGGTTTTCAAGAGTGTGATTTCCTCCACCTAGTACCTGGAAACTTGGCAACTTTCTGCACAGCACAGAAAAATAATAAAATCTTGGGATTCTTGAACTCCAATGCTAATTACTTCAATTTCCTAGTTCAATCTCTAATTGCTTAAGGAAACCTGGAAGTTTCAGTCATGATCATCAGAAAAGCATAGTATTTACAACTCTTAAAACAAAAGAAACCATTCACAGACTTAAAATGTAAGTACCATAATCTTATGTATTCAATTCATCTTGCTACTGTCCTTCACTACAATCCAACATCGAAGGGGTTTTGTTGGTTTGTTTTTTCCTAATCTGATACTTTTTCTGAAACTATAAATTTAAAGTATTTTTTCATGCTAAATGGACCCTCATGCAACATCACACGATACCAATCTCGGAAGAATTACACAAAAATTGCCAACCAGAAATACATTTCTGGCACTGTCATCATCCACGCTCCAGCTAGTCTGGAACACCATGAACCGTGTCTGAGCGACGTGCCGTCAATAAAAGGCTTCGAACACAACACCAAGTTCTATTTTGGATGTCGTCACAAGAGGAGAAAAACATTCAGCTGCTTTTCAAACACATGGGAGAATATTTAGTCTGATTTTTCAAAGACATTAAACATCACAGGTCTTATGAAACTGGAAGCTTTACTCAGATGTGTAACGTCTGAAGACAAGAACCACAAGAGTTGCTTCTGTTTCAGATTTCACACCTTTTTAGGATTAGGAATTAGCAAATTTAATATGTGGACATGCATAGTGAAAGAGCTTAAAACATCTTCAGCCAAACTTCCCATGCACAAATCAATGAAGCTTTGTTAAAAGTCCTGGAAAATCCAAGGACCCTTTGACAACAAATAAAAATCTACAGACAAAAAGATCATTTATTACAGTTTATCAGTTCTTTGCAGTTCCTCCCTTTCCTCCATCACTGATTTGAACCGCTAAACAGAGGAAATTCACTGGCAAGTAAAGACCTAAAGAGCATCAAAGTTGTTTGCTGCAGGAGTTACCAGGGAGAGATGTTTGGCCAAAACTAAAGGAGAAATAAAACAAAAAAAAAAACCACAAACCACCTACACAATTTTATTCCCATTCGCTTTATCGTAAATGAGGGAATAACTAAAAAAAACATGGCACTTTTTACCTAGCTTACTGTGTACTATATTATTTAAAACCTTGCATTACCAGTTCCATCTTATTAATCTGGGTGACAAACCTGTTCAAAATATTCTTCCTACAAAACGTAATACCAACATAACCGTTGTCACTTTTTGCTTTCCCAGGTGATTTTGTAAATGCTGTGTAGCCCTCGCACACACCAGTGCCATGAATATCAACCACAGCCACATTCATCCCATTGTCATCCACCGACAAATTTACTAAATCCCACTGAAATTTATTGCCGAGTTAAAATTTTGAAAGAAACCACAGAAACTGACAGAAACGTAAGCCTACTGTCCTAGTTAAACACTATTTAATGCAATTCCATCACGTTCAAGCTTCTACAAGTTCATCATCTTGAATATAGAGACAAGAGTCGTGCTCCCTTAGCCGGATTCTGGATCTGCACCATGAAAATTTAGTTAGAAAACATATTTTACCAGAAAGCTCACAGTCCATTGAGTGTGAACTACTGTACACACTTCTGAATTTACTTTTCCACCTCGACTCCTCTCAATCTCTTCATTAACAGCACTTAGGAAAGCTGCTGGTATTTTTAAATAATACTTCTTTTTTTAATCCACGTACGAAGTAGGCCCTCTGATCGTATTCTTAATATTTACACAAGAAATAGAGCATTAGGCTTGAAGCAGTCCATCTACAGGTGGAAAATACTAAAGGAAGTTTTATTTCAGACCCTACAGAGATCAGGATATTAATATTTAAAACCAATAACACAGTATACGTGACAGATTACGAACAACAAGCTACCTCATGCATACGTGGAATTCTTTAACTTCTGTGCTCTCCGTTACTCCTCCAATTAAGTATTTCAGGACAAAAAAAGGACAAATATCTCTTTCTTTTGACAATCATACCTTGATCAGAAAGAAAATCCAGCATGGTCTGGAGAAGGAACGACAGATGCCTGACGCAGAGAGCGGGGTTGCCCATTCGTCTGGAAGCATAAACCAGCTCATGGAGCAAACGCATCTGCACCGCAGCCCATCCTCGATGAGTTCCTACAAAGTAAGAAGTCACTCCGTGTTTTTTAAAGCTAAAAGTCATCACAAAACAAGTCTTTTTTTAGTTTTCTTTATATACAATGCAGTAATTTAATAATGCATCATCTGATGGAAGCAATAATTACAAAATCACAATCTTGTACTCAAAATTGGGAGCTTTGAGTCTGCTTGAATATTTAGATGTGAAAGCATTTTCTGTTTTATATGCTTATCGACTAATAGATTTAGCTTTCAAATCCAGAAGATGAAGTTAATCCTTCTCATGAAGTAAAAACAAAATGATACACAAACCCTTTAAAGTTTTATAATTTTAAATTCTCTGAACTAGAACTTCGCATGAGATTTCATACAGGAACTTCATTTTTATCCAAATCAAGTAGTTCTTAACTCTCTTTAAAGATCAAACAAAAGATTTTTTCTCTAAATACTTTCCTGGCCACTAAAAGTAAATAAAAAGGAGTAAAACTACAGGACATGAGGCACATTTGCTGTCTTTAAAAACTAAGTTTGGGACTATAAATTTTGTCATATTTGCAAAGTATCTATGGTAACAACAAACAGATCATCATAATGTAACTTCTCTTTCAAAAATGTAATTTGCACTACTCTTCACGAAATGCAACTTGCTTTTAGGAGTAAGCAAGAGCAATAACTTTTAAATAACAGATATTCCAAGATATGCAACACTTCATAAACTTCTGCAGCTTTCCTTCTATCACCCTTCAGCATTTGGCAAACTTTTCTAGAAATATTTACTACGACCAAACCTTGAGAGTTTCTATTTTGCACACACATAAGTCTCATTATTTTTCAGGTATCAAACACTGCTCTTATCCCACACTTCTTACTGCTTACAGCAATCGTTCCATACATCTCTAAAACTGCAATTTTAGGGGTAAAATCTGACAAAGCACTTGAGCGCAACATAAAGGTCACTTAAAAAGGGAAAATAAACACCAATCATGTCGCTTTTTTTTTGTAATCATCAGTTCTGGCAGAATTTCTGCGGCCTCTTCTCCCAACAAAGCCCCATCCCAGTCTTCTCCTTTTCTATCATAGGCCAGAGTGTATTTTTTCCAGCACATTCCCTTCACATGAGTTTTTCCATATTTTCCCTTGATTGAATTGACCAGATGACTCCATTATTTCAATGGCTAAATGACGCAGCACGTACAGAAATAACTGAATTTACGATTGAATTTACAAGACATCATCAAACTGGAATCCCAACAACAGTCAATGGACTCTCACAAAAGAATAGTCCAGCTGCTATTCATTCATATTTAAACCAGTTCAGAGTTTCCATACTGGTGAACTCCACCCCCTTTCCACCAGTACTTGCTGCTCCAACATTTAGTGAATGGTCCCCAAAAACACAACTAGACAAAAGAACACAGGTTTTGGGGCAACATGGAAAGGTTTAACTCAAAAGGAGTTCCCAAGCAGCACAGCATGTTTAAATCCTCTTCCTTCAGAAAAAAATGCAGCACAGTATCTTAAAAATCAAGATAACTTTTTACATTATTACTTTATATGCAGCTTTAGAGAATATTGATTAAATTGTTGAAACGTAGCTTACCTAAATTACAGAAGGTTAACACCGTATTTAACAGCTACAATAACTGGCATATGTTCTTATGGGCTATTTTTCCTTTGTTTTTTTAAGGGATGCAATAAAATAGTAATTCAAAGGATATATAGCATATTAAAAACTGTTGAACTGCCTTAACAAAATGCTAGACTTGCAGATAACATCACTCTGATCTAATTTGTGGAAAAATGTGACATTTTCAACCCTACAGATACAGATATAATTAAGTTTTATATATATATGTGTGTGTGCCTATATACAAAAATACATAAAAGACCATTCTTCAATTACAAAAACAAATAACAAATACCAAAAGAAATACAATTTCTGATACACAATTTGAAGGCGTTTTAATTGTAAAAAATACTCAAAAATAAAATATGATCGTTTTCATACTGAGAAGTGTTGATAAAAAACAAAGACATTTTTGAAACAGAGTAGAAATGAAAGTCTCACAAATAAAACATAATTATTTGCTGCAAACGGAGGAATACGGCAACACCTTCAGCAGCAGCTTACAGAAATATGAAATTATCAAAAGCGACACTACGAAAAAAATCCATACTTGCCCAGAGATCTTTACCTTTGCTGAAATCTTTAGGATCCAGCGATAAACTGTAGCCAGGGAGAGTTTCCAAAAGCAATTTATAGCAGGCCCTCCAGCCGGGCTCGGGGATGCTGGGCGCAGCGCATTGCATGGCCGCGATCCGCTTGAAAAAAGCGGATTTGCGGTGAAAACCGATCCGTTCGTAGAGCTCCGAGAGAATGCTGTAGCGCTGGATTTTCTCTTCTTCCGAAAGCTGGGATTTAAAGGGAAAAAAAGGATTGGTTTCAACCAACAATTTGAATTGGATAGATGAGTTAGTCACGACGGCTTCTAATGCCAGGAAAACTTGACTTGCTTCAAATTGAACAGCTAATAAATCAGCAAAGACAGTTCTTTAACAATTTTGTACTGACAAGTAAATAGCCACAATAACGGCTAAACGGCTCCATATTTTATGGAAGATATTTGACATGATATTCATGTGCATAATAAGAGTGCAAAAATATACCACTTCCAAAAATCTATTGATTTACCAAGTTAAACATTTTCATCCCTTTAAGATTAAATCTAGTTATCGATCTTGAAATCTTGGGCTACGAAAGCAAAGAAACCATTGTCCCAAGTTTATAGGTTTCTGGTCTTGTAAACCACAACATTTTTATTCCATTATATGATACATACACAGACTTGCCAACTACTCAGGAAAAATTTAGCGAAAGGTTAAGCCCCGTTAGGCTTAAAGTTGAAACAAACTTGATAAGGAATTAGGAGCATGTGCTGCTTTAGCATATTAATATATTGTCCAAAATCCCAAGTATCCATTCTTTTCCCCCCTGGTTTGAAGGACAATCTTGCTTTGAAATCAGCCGGCCATGAAGAAATTGCCACAGAAATTCTGGAAGCAATATTGAGTTCCAACAGTGGTCCGATGCTGACACCTAGTGCACAATATCTGGCAGGCACAACAACAACACAAAAAGCGATATAAAATATTTTAAATAACTCCAAAGCTGCTAACACGTTTTGCAAAGGCGTTTAAAGTGACAAACTGCGCACAGAAATAGCACTAAAGGAGAGAAACAGCGTTTCTCTCCAACTCGTTCTTCAAAATGAAAAGAACTGACCAGTGGATTCTGTGTGTTTAACTTCAGATACGTACATTTGGGACACAGAGATATGGGAAACCTCAAAAAAGCCAAATTTTCAGAAGGCACCATGAACTTATGTGAGAGTCCAAACCTTACGGCTTCAGCATATGAAGAGACAGATAGACTAGGAAATTATTTTAGAAAGTTTCAGACAATTTTTGAAGCTGAAGTTGCTGTTTCCCTCAGAACTGACAACACAAGACGATGCCAAATGCAAAAATAACTCACATCCAAGTAAGAGAACAATCCCTGTAACAAGAGTTGTAAAAAGGCGATTGCACCAAGCCAATAACTTTCCTGAATCAATACAGCTGGAAAGAACTAAGCACAATAAGAAAATACAGGACAAGTTTAAACCAGTTTATCAGAATGCCCAAAAGCTGCAAATTCAGGAAGAACACGAGGTGTCAGATTAAAGTTACCAGAAAAAAAAAGCTACTCCACCTTTTTTTTTCCCTCCCTTTCTACCATTTATGTAATTTTCAAAAAGTGAGCACAAGAAGAAAATATGGTAGCAGTGTCCCCAGGGCTCAGCATTGGGGCCAGTTCTGTTTAATCTCTTCATCAACGATCTAGATGAGGGGATTGAGTGCACCCTCAGTAAGTTTGTAGATGACACCAAATTGGGTGGGAGTGTTGATCTGCTGGAGGGTAGGAAGGACAAACAGAGGGATCCGGACCGGCTGGATCGTTGGGCTGAGGCCAATTGTCTGAGGTTCAACAAGGCCAAGTGCTGGGTCCTGCACTTGGGTCACACCAACCCCAGGCAGCGCTACAGGCTGGGGAAGAGTGGCTGGAAAGTGCCTGGGGAAAAAGGACCTGGGGGTGCTGGTGACAGCGGCTGAACATGAGCCAGTGTGTGCCCAGGTGGGCAAGAGGCCACCAGCATCCTGGCTTGTGTCAGGAACAGTGTGGCCAGCAGGCCCAGGGCAGTGACCGTCCCCCTGTGCTGGGCCTGGGGAGGCCAAACCTCAAATCCTGGGGTCAGTTTTGGGCCCCTCACACCAAGAAAGGCCTTGAGGTGCTGGAGCGAGTTGAGAGAAGGGAACGGAGCTGGGGAAGGGGCTGGAGCACAAGTGTGATGGGAGCGGCTGAGGGAGCTGGGGGGTTCAGCTGGAGAACAGGAGCTGAGGGGAGACCTTCTGATCTCTGAACTGCCTGAAAGGAGCTTGGAGCATGGAGGGGGTTGGGCTCTGCTCCCAAGGAACAAGGGACAGGATGAGAGGAAATGGCCTCAAGTTGCACCAGGGGAGGTTTAGATTGGATGTTAGCAAACATTTCTTCCTGGAAAGGGTTGTCAGGCATTGGAACAGGCTGCCCAGGGCAGTGGTGAAGTCGCCATCCCTGGAGAGGTTTAAAAGATGCGTAGACGAGGTTCTTAGGGACATGGGTTAGTGCCAGAGTCAGGTTATGGTTGGACTCAATGATCCTGGGGGTCTCTTCCAAGCAAAATGATTCTATGAAGTTAGAAAAGCTTAAAAAAAACCAAAACACCAAACACTATCAAAACCTGTTCCTCAAATCCATAATACTGTCAGTGTTCGCATATCTATGTGTGAATTTCTAAGATGAGAAGAGACCTGGTCATGCTATTTAGGTACACGTAAGTGCTCAGAAATAATTGGAACAACCATCAGAAAGGCAACAGATTCTCAGAAATTCTTTTTTTGCCCACAAAGTTACCCAAATATTTTCTGCAGTTGCAGGATATTGTTTTTTCAGCACCACAAATACAGCAAAAATCACGTTTTCCTTCAGCAGAAATAGTTATGTGTTACCACTCAGGGATTTAAAAGAAGAAAAAGAAAAAAAGAAAAAGGAAAAAAACCCCTCCCAGATACCGCAGGTAATTAATTGCAGAAGACTGCAGCAGGGCATTGGTGTAACCTTCACAAACAGCTCTCCTGACCTTACAAACGTATAAAAGCCTATAAAGTGGCTGGGAAATGGCCACCACCTGAAGCACAGCACCTTTTCCATCTGGTTAATTTTCATTTAACTGCTATAACAAACCGAGTCCGCAACTGCACCTGTAAAGGCTGCAGTTCACTATCTAAGCAACTGAGCCAGTTTTTTCACAGGCTTGTTTTAAGATTGGCTATAAAGAGGGTAGTTTGTTGTTTGGGGTTTTTTTTTTTAATTATTTCTTACTACATCAAAATTCTGTAATCTCACCTTCTTTGCAATTAGATGTGACGATTTATTCCTCATAACTGGATGCAAAGATAAGTCTTATTACCCTGCGGCTCTAATATCCACAAAACACCAATTGTATAATGTTACCAGACTGGGCAGGAGATTGAATATATGAAAAAAAACCCTAATTCTCCTATTTATCAGTCATACACTTCATCCTGCGAGGTGTTTCTTCTGCTGTTGAATATTGGTTGTGCTGATGTTCTATCAGCCTGCAAAAGAAAAACACTGTCGCACAGTTTGTTTCTCTAACCTGTCATAGGATGACGACTCCTCTGAGTTAGTCCAAATTGTAACTATCATCTGGAAAGATTAACTTACTCTTATTTCTCATAATAATGCTTTCTAGAAACACTTCCGCTCAAGAAAACGACACACTAGTAGACGGGCAGTTGCAAGCTGGACGAATGTCATCCTTGGTTGAAGTTAATAAAGGTACAGAACGGTTCACAGCTCAGCAGTGGGCCTCAAAGCCCAAATAATCGATACTGTCAAGGTGTTGATTTGGGTTGGTTTTTGTTATTTTTAAATGCAACCATACACTGAACTTCTACAGAGGCATAATGATAATATCAGATATAGCTGACATCAGGAAATGAAAAAGTGATCATTAGGTATGTAAGGTACAGCAGAAGTCAGTGGAGAAGACCTATCTCAAACTATTAATAAAGATTTTAATTTTTTTTTTTAAATCAGTGAATACCAATACCAGTTGAGAAGAAAAACGATCACGCTCCTTAATATCCAATTTAACACATCTTTTTTCTAGAACACATCCCCACCTCATTTGATCTCCCATGTTGTGCACACAACAGTTACCCTCAGTGAGTTCTATGCATGAGTATTTATTCGCAGGGTCAATAGCTGATGGCATAAATCAAATTCAAAGCTCCTTTAGAGGAAAAAGAAAGCAAAGAGAAACGGATCAGCCAGTGAGGAACAAAAGCAACAGGGCCTCCAGAACACCCTTCTCTGGTTCTCTCCAACACAGCCGGTGACAAAACCAATGCTTTTTCACCAGATGATTTTCATCAGGACCCACTCAATTGCAGTGGAGCAATTACGGCTGTTAAGGTACTCTGCAACAAAATTGATTATTTTCATAAAAGCTTATCGATTAATTAATTTCTCATTTATGTTGGTTTAGAAAATCGACTCCATAGAAAAGATTCTTCACAAATGAAAGGAAGTATTTTAGCTCCCTCATAAATTTGTTGTCCCCATCAGGGCTTAATAAGCTCAATGGTGTGGACTTAAACTGCTGGTCTTGCCAAGATGTAACAAGCAATAATGGAAAAACAGTAAGAAAACAAACAGCTTTTTATCAATTCTTTCAACCACAGCAGTCTCTCAGTAACCAGTGACACCAAGTGACACTTGATCAGTGACAGCGGGTTACTCTTGGTCTCTGGGGTAGTTCTAAGCATTTTTCTCCCTGCTCCAAATACTGATTTTCTCCTCCAAGTTCTTTTCTGATTTGCCCTAAAAAAGTATTCGAACTACACAAAAAAAACTCAACGGTGCAGAGTCTGGTTGGAAACTTGTAGTTCGTGGGTTCCCCAGGGGTCAGTACTGGGTCCAGCCCTGTTCAACCTGTTCATCAGCGACCTGGATGAAAAGACCAAGTGTACCCTCAGCAAATTTGCTGATCATACACCAAACTGGGAGGAAGGGCTGACACACCAGGCTGTGCTGCCATCCAGAGACCTGGCCAGGCTGGACTGGGCAGGGAAGAACCTGATGGAGTTCAACAAGGGCAAGTGGAGGGTCCTGAACCTGGGGAGGAACAACCCCAGGCACCAGTACAGGTTGGGGTGGACCTGCTGGAAAGCAGCTCTGCAGAGAAGGGCCTGGGAGTTCTGGGGGACAACAGGTTGACCATGAGCCAGCAATGGGCCCTTGTGGCCAAGAGGCCAATGGTACCTGGGGTGCGTTAGGAGGAGTGTGAGCAGCAGGTCGAGGGAGGTTGTTCCTCCCCTCTGCTCTGCCCTGGTGAGGCCACAGCTGGAGTTCTGGGTCCAGTTCTGGGCTCCCC
>VWYH01002497.1:317936-341461 GCA_013399365.1 Pampusana beccarii | reverse complement strand
CTGAAGCACAGGAGGTTCCATCTGAACATGAGGAGAAACTTCTTTCCTTTGAGGTGCCAGAGCCTGGACCAGGCTGCCCAGAGAGGCTGTGGAGTCTCCTTCTCTGGAGACATTCAAACCCACCTGGACACCTTCCTGTGTGATCTGCTCTGGTGAACCTGCTTTAGCAGGTGGGTTGAACTGGGTGATCTCCAGAGGTCCCTTCCAACCCCAACCACTCTGGGATTCTGTGATTGACAACACTAGTCAGACTCTCACACTCACTTTTCAGTAGGCCATTCCTAATTTGCTCACGGTTTCACTGAACGAGATAAAAACAAGAAAAACAAATCCATTGCAGATCTGTCCCAAGCAGCTATTTTTCCTCTTGCCCAACATCACAACAGAACAACAACGGGATTTTTTTCTCTTCACAAGGGAGAATAATCAACAGAGTCTTTAATCTCAAACTAAGTCATGACATTTTTAGACAAACTCTGAATACTTTTTAAACCAGGCTCTCGGATGCAAAAATCCTCAGAAGTCGATTCCTAGTGAGAAGGAAGGTAGGAACGCAAAAAATAAACTGGAGTCTCCTGAATCTAAATAACTTCCACACTTCAACATAATCTCTCAAAGAAGAAGAGGAAAATAAGCGGACTTTCCGCGCCGACCTGACGAAGGTTGATGTAAACGGCATTTTGAAGAAACTCAGAGGCTTCCATGCTCCTTTTCTGTATGGCAAGGACTCTCACCGCCTTCACACAGGCTTCCAGTTCAATCACGCCAGCGTTCTTGTACTTGGGAACGGAGAAAATTAAAATAATATTGAGGTATTGCACCTGGTAGATTTGATAAGTATTTCTGCTCAACACATAAATTAGCTGTCACATCTTCCAAACCCAGCAATTCCACAACTCTAGTGACTATACTGTTAAATTATCAACATATGCCCAAGTGAAAATTAAGGTGTCATCTAAAATTTTATTACATAAAACTACAGTTTTCAGCCTCTTCTCTCACTTTTATTTTGAGACACAGTGCAGCCTCAGTCTGAGAGTTCAGACATGAATAAAAGTTGGGGATATTAGTAAGATTTTGGATAACCTCATATATGGTGAGTGTGGGTGGTGTGTCTGCAACAAAGAAATAAATTCTACCTTCACAGTGTAATATGTATGGAAGCAAAAGGTCAGTTTTACAGTAATTCAGCAGCACTTAAAACTGTTCTGTCATGATAAATGAATAATTAATTTTGCCTTTTCTATTTACTACAAAATACGCTACGTAGCACAGGAAGCTGTAGCAACAGAGCTTTAGTTTTACTGCATCAATTTTCTTTTCAGTTAAAACAGTATCACTGATGACAAGTGAATTACAAGCCATTCTGAGTTTTTCAGTATCCATTTCCAAGACATTTTCTGTTTCAGTTATTTGGCTTGCTTAAAGACAGGAGACAATCTAGATGTGCATCGATCTGTTTGAGCTTGGGACAACAAACAGAGGCAATTTTCTAGACAAACAATCTGATCTATTGCTAATTATTTCCTCCAACAATGCTGACATTGGATATTTCAGTTGGCCCACCTCCTCCTGAAGTTAAACCCTGTTCAGGTATTATCATGTTTGAAACCAACTGGGGAAATAAAGCTCAGAATGAAATGCAAGACCTACATATTCCTCTCTTGTGTGTTTGTATCAGCAAAAACAAATCACTGGAGATTGAATTCATTTTAAAAGATTGTACAAAAGTGATAAAATACATAGAAAGTGCTGCTTCCTCAGCATTAGAGCTCAGAGTTAGTCTGTCTGTAGGTCTTAAACAGACAAAAACCAAACTGTGCTTGTCTTGAACAGTTAGAGATCATCCCAAGACAAAGCTCTTCATTATTTGCAAGTGAAGCTGCAGTAAAGCATAACTTGCTGAGAGCATAATGTACATTATTATAATCAAAACATAAATATTTTGCCCTAAGCCTAATAATTTTACACTTCTAAAAAAAAAAAAAAAAATCACACTCTTTCTAGATGAGCAACTTGCCCTTAAGGTACCATAAAAAGCTGAATGCATCCTCTGGAATCATCCTCATAGCGATGGATCCAAATGGGTCCAAAACTACTCCTGAAACTATCACATTTCATTGCTTCTGATCATAAACTAACTCATGCACACAATCTATCTTGTTTCATTTGGACAGTCTCTCTTCACCACAGACATGGAAATGCCACATCGTATGAGTCTGAAGATACTTCCAATATCAAACGAGATATCTGATATGAATTGTGCTACAGCGTAGTTATTTACGCTTCAATCACTTTTTAAACTTGTCTTTAATGTTCATGTGGCTACTGAGCCACTATTATAGCATGAAATCACTTTTTTTCTCTTCATATTATGAATGCAAACATCAAGCTACCTTCTGTGCTGAGTATCCATCATCAGCAACATCTTCATAAACTCCTGAATTCCCCAGAGACCATTTCAGCAGACACAGTAAATAAGCATTCAGCTTAAAAATGCATAAAAGCACCACTGGAGTTGATAACATACGTATTAAGGACCATAAACGTATGTAATAATTAACAGACCTTCAAGTACCTAACACTTCTACTTGGTGTGCTTTAAAAATATAAGACAATTAATCCAAAACCCCCAGGTAGCATTATTCACAAGAATTTCAGGGAAGTTTTTTAAAAAATAAGCAGGGTTACCTTGCCGTAGTAAGAAATGGCTTCTTTATATTTGTCTATGATGTCTTCGGGACTCAGGCAATTCTTGGCACGTCCTATCTCAGCGCTGGTGTCTGCGTTGATACCATTCGAAGTCAGCGCACCTGGAACAGAACAAGGGATGAAATGAGCAGAAGGTCTTTCAACAAATACTAAATATGTAAGAAGAAAACACATATACGTTGTAGGTTTGAGCAGAGTATACGCGAAGAATACTCGCCCTACCTAGGAAACACTAGTTCTGTTTCGCTATGCTGTTTAAAAGAGTACAAATGAAAAATGGATACAATCATAAACCAGCCAATGGAATAATCTTTCACTTAGTTAAAAAAAAAATATATATCTATAACCTTTTACACTTATCTGAATATTCAGACTATGAGTAAAAAAGTGTTAAAATCAGATTACGGCCACATTAGAATATGCAGTTTTAACCTCTGAATTATTATTTGTTCTACTCAAAAAATATAATTCTAAAGCACACCTAAGAAAAATATGTGCAAATTTTTAATAAACTAATTATTGGAAGAGTGACCTTCTTCTCCAATCATTTAAAACACATACTTCTCTTCCTGATATCTGATCACAGAAAACAAATTGTTACATTGTAACAAAGGCCACCAAATCTGAACCTTCCATATTTAAAAAAAAAGAAGATGAGTAGATGAGACTCAGACGAAACAGTAAGAAATTGCTTTTCTTATAGAAGAAAGAAGGTGAGAGACAGAAAAAGTCTTTACATACAGAAGGGACAAAAAATCTGAAATAGAAGCCAAGGAAACCTGAGGTATTAAAAAGAGCAGGAAAATTTTATTTCTAGAATTTAACTGCAGAGTTAGCATAATAAGATTGAAAACATTTCTGAAAGTTTTGGCAAGGCTCTATACCTTTTATCTGTAGGATTATATGGTAATTTATTTCTCCAAGAGGTTTCTCTACTAAGATGGCAAAGAAATCTTTGGGTTTCAGAGCTGAACCCAACTCTCAACAGACAGTTAAAAACTACTGTGAAAGATACTTTCTACTCCCTCTATATATTCAGAAATATTTTACATGCTCAAATGCTAAAGCAACTTTTTAATATGTTTATCAGCCCTAAAGAACAGTAGCAAACATCTGTAAATTAACCTCTTAGGGTTTTTACAGTTTAGTGCAAAATTTTTGTTAGTGACGATCGCAAGAGCACCACGATACTACAAGACTGTATGTGACAATTTGGGTTCACCAGTTAAAAAAATTTAAAACCCTCACTATTCAGGAGAAGAAACGATCCCAATTCGAATTTACAGGGACACAATTACGAAACTACATCATTTGTTTTGTGCCAGTCACCTTCCAGTCTCTTTGCTTACACAAAATTTATCGCCAAAAACTGAAGCATCAGGAATCAGAACAGGTTTTGGCACGTGGCAGTAACCATCTATACAAATGCAAAACATATGCAAGTAATAAAAGAAAAGACTTTGGAAACATGCATGAAAATATTGTACCTGGATCAATGAGAACTTCTTGTGCCCCTAAAAGGAGGAACAAAAATGATTTTTTTTTCAGCCTTAAGTACAGCCAACAAAATAAGCTCTTACAATGTTTCATAACTAACATCAGGCTTGATCAAAATTACAAGATATATTAGGATCATCACTGCTATTTTGAAGGACTACCAATTATAATTCAAGTAGTCACCATAAGTTAAATCTCATTTTGTGAAAAAATAAATGTAAAAATCCCATAAACCTGCAATTTATTCTAGGACACATCAAGAACTGGAGAATTTTGAGTGTGTAATTTAAAGCCATATCCTTTTCTCCTTTTTCTTTCTTGTTGTTTTAGCTCATGGGTTTCCATCCCAATTGACTTATTATATTATAATATCAAGTCCTACAGTACTTAAATCTCCTTGTGGGAGCTCATTTAGTCTATGCGATACTCTCAAATAACATTTTCAAGTAACTGTATCCCTTTCCATTGTCATTAATTTATCTCCACTAAATTTTCTGAATAATTGAGTCATACCAACCCAACAAGCCAGACTATCCACATAAAACAGTTGCCAAGAGTCCTGCACAGTTGGATTATCAGATACGTAACCTTGTTGCTCTAAACTTTGATTAAACATGGTAATAAAATAGTGACGATCAAGGGTTAATCAGTCAAAAAAAAAACTGCTTTATGAGCAAGATGGGACCTCCCTTCAGTTTATTCGCTCTGACTCCAGACTAGTAAAGCAGAGATTTAGAGCGAGATCACAAAGATACTCCAGCACTTCACTCAGGTGTCCTAAGTCTGCTCGGGGAAAGAGGCAGGTCAGGCAACAGAATTAAAAGTTTAGCACGTCAAACAAGTAAAATACAATAGAGAAACGCAAAGCAGGTGGTAAGCTGAACATAAAGCAATCTAAGCTCAGCTTATTCAACATACAGGTCACGGAGCCAACTGATCATGGCCAAGTTCCAGGCCAACAAAAACTACACAAAATCTGCTTTTATGCTGAAGGTTGCAAAAATGAATCATAGAATCATAGAATGTCCTGAGTTGGAAGGGACCCACAAGGATCATCGAGTCCAACTCCTGTCCCTGCACAGGACAACCCCACAGTTCACACCACGCGTACTAAAAAACAAACCTTTAACGCTGCCACCTTAAGCTTGTGCTCTACACTATACAAAGAGAGATGATATTAATGCTTCTCTTTCCACAAATGTTTCTATATAAAGCAGACATCACAACATTTTTGGAGCAGCCTGGTCCTGTGCTATACCCTAAAAATGCCAAATGGTGGAAATCCAAGATATTCAAGAGAAAGATGCTTCTCTTGATCAGGGCACAAAGTCAGTACCAAGAAAGCCCACCCTGGCAAGGCTGAAGTGCAGGCGTGAGAAGAGGTGCAATTCCAGGCACATCGGGAAGTAATAAAGGTAATTATGACATCTATACACCTCAAAAGTGAATCGAATGTCAGCTCCAAGTGTGGCATTTCTTCATTTGTGCATAATCCGGAAATCCCTTTTATTTCTAGACTTACGCTACAGAAAGAGATAATACACTGGAATTTGTTCCCCAGATTAAATACTGTCCTGACAAAATTAATTATAGCAAAGCAGATTATAAACAAAGGTGCAGTTTGTAAAGATTTCAAATGAAAGACATTGCAGAGTCAAAAAAAAGGTATTGAAAAGAAACTTCCAGAAAAGCTTGTAGGAAAAAGACATCACAATAATAACTGTTTGTCTAGACAGTTCGGATCCCAAAACACTGAAAGAACGTAACTAGAGTTAGGGAACAATATCTAATGGACCATCAAGTAACATTTTCATCTGGAAAGGATGACAAAAAACCTGTAATTAGGTTTTCTTCACACAAAAGCACTTTGAAAAATCTTGTCACATGAAACTAGAACATTTTTTAAATATAACAACGCTACCAAGTTTGCCAACAGGACTTGGAGACAACTTATATAGAGACAACTTATATAGAGAAGCAGCAATAATATACCAAAAATGTATTTTATTCAATTATTCTGATAGTTGTGGCTTGTTTGTTACATCCTTTAGTAACAAGGAGTACCTGTTACCAACAGATTGCAACATCAACTCCTAAATATTAATTGAAAAAAGTGGACAAAGGTCAATAACTGTGTGAATTATACTGTAACAGCCAACACAAAATGCACTTATCTGTCACAGAACTAAATGCACAGATTTTAATGACTAGGTATTATATGAAAAATCAGTATTCTGTCCCGAAATAAGATAACTTTACTATTGCAATTATCTGGTGTCAACGTACACATTTTCTAATAAAGATGGTACAAAGCAAGTGTTGACTAGATTGTGATTTACAGACGACTAAAGATGGGGGCTTGTTTTTTTTTAGATGAAGGAATTAATTTTGATCCCATTAAACACAAGAGTACTTACACAAGAGTACTTAAACCCAGCTTGTGTTCGCTTCAGCATTGCTTAAGAATCTGGGTAGATACATAAAAACAGCTGTGCTGGGTTAGACAAAAGGTCCATCTAGCTAATAATAATCAACATATTTTTCTTTCAGGACGCTATTCAGCCTCTCCTGGAAGCCACAGAAATTTTCAGGAGCCTTAAAACCATGTGGCAAGTGTTTAGTTCTGAGATAAAAGGTTTATCCCACAAACACAAAGGAGCAGAGAGGAGCAGTGACAGGCAGCTGAACCCCAATAACCTAACAGAGCTAACAGCTGTTTGGGGGTGAAACCCATCACAACCAGTTCACACGAGCAGCTCTCCAGATCACCTTATAGACGGACCGGGACATGGGACTCACTATAGGATGCAGGCAAAGAACATATTGGGATTGGACGAGATTTCTTATAAGATGTGTAGGGGATGAACCTAAGACAATAAAGAACAATTCCTTTCATTTGCTTTTCCACCTGCTTGATGTCCTCTAGTTCCATCAAAAGCAGCACTGATCCTCACCCATTCTCTTCCACAACATTCAACATATTATAGAGCTCTCTCCTATTTCTCCTCAGTCATCTCTTTTGCAGAACTTTGGCGTTCTAGGCTGTTCAGTTATCCTTCGTATAGAAATCATCTTTGTTGCCCATTTGCAACCTCCTTGCAGTAGAAAAACACAGGGATAGGAACATGAACAACTTTTTGAGGTGGGAAGCTGAAACAGCATGCAATATTCTTGATGCAGGTGAATCACAGACTTACTAATACTTGCTATTTTTCTTCCTCTCTGTTACTCTCCTAATAATTCCTAAAATACTTTAAGTAGGTCATTTCTCCAAGAATCTTTGCCATACTGATGTCAACACAATCACTGTATTAACTAATAAGCAATCTGAGAGTTCAGAAAAAGTATACTATATCTTAAAAGTTATGTCAGTTTATTGGAACTTAGTTATCCAAATCTATTTATTAAATGTTGATTTTAGAAGAGCAACAGACCTCTGAATAAATGTACCTAACTTATTCTTCTCAATATGTGCAGCTCTGCCACACAGGTACTTTACGAAGACTGTCTGCATCTCCTCCAACAAAATTCAAACTAAAATAGACACTATTAACAATCAGATGAAGAGATCAAAAGCTTTGCAACTCTATGCCAAGCACACACGTCGACATTAATACAAAAGCAGCAATGTCACTCATGTAAAAATATTAAAAAGAAATACAGTTCTTCCCTCTCACCCGCCTCCCTCCAGTTTATCCTGTCACAGGTATAATTTCAGAGTTAGAAAGCAGGGAGGAAATTTTCAGGTGTTCAGTGGTGGTAAACAGAATAAAAAGCAAATCCCGTCCTCACCTGGTCTGTGCCTGTTGCCCGCCTCAGCAGAAAGAGAACCTCCTTGTGCCCGGCGAGATCCAACTTTACCTCCAGTACCGCCAGGATAATGATAAATGACTGATGCCGAGCACAACCCCTCGAGAGCAGCTGGAAAGAAAAAAAGCCAAGAGATTGGTAGAGATACTTGAAAGAGAACTGAAGTATCATGTAGTAAAGTCTACTTACACAAAGTCTGCCTCAAATTGGAGACCTTGTGACAAAGGGCATGGTAAAGCCTGAGATATTCAATATCCTTCTATCTCTGCTTTCACTGGTCAGGTTTAAGCTCAGACCTCCCAGGTCCCCAAAACTATGAGCACAGTCCGTAGGAGTGTGCACCAGGCACAGCGGAGGAAAACAAGCGTACAAAGCGCTTAATGCAACTGGACACAAATCTATAAAACCAGCATCCATGGATGCCAAGAGAGCTGGCCAATGTGAGGCCACTCACTCATCCCCTCCAACAGTTCAGGCCAACTGAGGAAGGTTTCTAGTGACTGGACAAAGCAAAACATCACAAGAGGGAAGTACCAGCGGTCTACAGGCAGGTCCACCCCAATTCTCTGGCAAGGCTGTAATGAAATCTTTCTGGAAGCCATTTCCAAGCACATGAAGGATAAGAAGGTGACTGGGAACAGCAAACATTGACTTATCGAGGGTTAATCAGTCCTTGGCAACCTCACCACCTCGTATGATGGGATGATTAGCTCAGTGGACGAAGGAACAGCAGTAGATGTTGGATGTTTTGACTTCCACAAGACCAGGGTCTCCTATAGGATGCTTACAGCCAAATTTATAAGATTTAGACAGCTGACCCATAAAGTAGGTGGAAAATAGGATGGATTGTGATCGGCAGTGCAAAGTCCAAACAGTTGCCAGTTACTAGTGGTGTCCCCCAGGGACGAATACCAGGGACAATCTTCTAATGTGTTCATTAACAGCATGGATGATTGCATAGAGCACCCCCACAAAATTCCTGGGCAACACCACATTGAGGGGAACAGCAGAGCAGGCCTTCAGTGCAGGAAGAACTTGCCAGGCTGGAGATACGGGCCACCAAGAGCCTCGCGGAGCTCAAGAAGGGCTCATGCATCTCCAACGGGATAACCCTATGATGACTTGGGGGATTGGACTAGATGATCTTTTGAGGTCGCTTCCAATCTCTAACATTCTGTGATTCTGTGACTAGTTGGAAAGCAGCTTTGCAGACAAGGACCTGGGGGTCCTGGTGGACAAGTTAAGAGCAGTTAGCAGTAGGCCCTTGCAACAAAGGTGACAACTGCATACCGGGCTGTGAAAGCGACAGTGTAACCAGCAGGTCAAGGGAAGGGACTATTCCCTTCTGTTCTGCATCTGAGAGACCACATCTGGAGCGAAGCGACCAGCTTTGGGCTCCCCAGCACTAGAAAAACATTAACATCCCAAAGCAAGTCCAGTGGATGGTCGTCAAAATCATCAGGGGGCTGGAGGCCATGGTGTATGAGAAGCAGAGAGAAGTGGGTTTGTTCAGCCTTAAAGAACAAGAGGGGGGATCTTCTTGCTGTCTTTAAACACCCCGTGGGAAGGTAGAGAAGAGATGGAATCAGATGCTTCTCAGAGGTGCAGTCATTGATGAGGGTCAATGCAAGTTGACACAGGAAATTCTGCTTTAATGTAGGAACAATTACCGCTTTATTGCTGGGGTTTTTTTCAAACTACAGGCAGCAAAACATCAGCACACGTTGCTGAGAGATTGAAGAACTTCCATCCTTAAATATACCTAAAACTCAACAGGACGGGTCCCTGAGTAACCTGATTTAAGTGGCTGGGACATGAGCAGGAGATCACACTTGAAGACCTCTAGAGGTCATTTCCAATCCAAATGATTCTAAGTCTATACGTATAATTTCATACTCCTCAAAACATTTTTTTTGCTCTGCAGAAGTAGAAAAGTTCTCCTTCCTTGTTTGAAGAATCCTGAACCATTCAACCTTTTGAAAGAGTAGAAGGAAAGAAGTGGAAAGTCAGAAGGTGTTATGGTTTTCATAATATGTAACATACAGAGCCATTAGGAAGTGACACAGATTTCCAAGTAGAATGAGAAAGCTAAAAGCAGAACTGGAAATGGCAATTTTCCTAAAAGGGTATGAAACTGAGAAGCAGAAATTGCCCTCAAAGATGACTTGTAGATCAAATAAATAGAAAAAAAACAGGATGAGGAAAAAGGAAAAGGACAGGAGGAAGGGTCAGGGAAAAAGTCAAGTCTGGGAACTCATGTCAAAGGAAGGAATTTATGCTCATGGAAGTTAAACATTTGCAACTTTGACAGATGTAAAGGCAAAAATCTTTTGCTAACAGTCCCAAGTAGATATCTGCAAGAAAGATTTTTAAATCATCTATAAAATACACTGAAAAAATAAACACCGTCCAGAGAAATAGTTAGAAGTCACACACAGTTTTTTTTTTAAGTACATCCTTTACCACAAGAATACATTTTATGTTGCATGTTTTCTTAGACACATTTCTTCCTCATGTCTTATTACCTTATTTTTATTTTGACTTAATTCTTAGCCACACCTGATATTCAGATTTTGGTCACCAAAATCATTTTCACAACACAGAAGAAAAGTTATTGAAGATAGTTTGACTTACTTGGTTTTAGGAACTAATTATTTGATAATCATCAATTAATTTGATATCATCTATTAATCCTACCTCCAAGCCACAGAAAGTCATTGACAGACCGCAGAAGTTCCACTGCCATGTGATAATGCACCAAGGAATCTTGTAACATCCCAGCTTGTAAACACAGGTCACCAACATGTTTCCGCATCCGGCCTTGACAACGCTTCTTATAGTGTCTGCAAAATAAAAGGTACAATTTAGTTATTCACAGGAAATGCTTAACTGAGATAATAAACACCTAAAGTCAATTTTCTTTCCTCCTCAATAGGAGAACAAGATCAATTTACTCTCCCTGAGCAAACATCCAGCATTAATTCTAACCAGCATAAAATGCAAAAGAACCAACAATTTGAGGATATATTGTAAAAAAGCAATGCATCGCATAGCACTTACACAGGTAAGACTCACAAAAGACGGCACTGCAGAGCACTTTAACAGCCTTGTCACAGATGAAATAAAACAGAATTATAGAATCACCCTGATTGGAAGGGACCTCGAAAGATCATCTGGGTTCAACCTTTCATGAGAAAGGAAGCCTAGATGAGATTACCAAGCACCCTGTCCCGTCATATCTTAAAAACCTCCAAAGCAAGGTTCCTGTTGTCCTCAATGGGTTTTTGGCTGCTTTTCCATAGCTGGTGTGCTTCTTTGGGGCTTTCAAGCACACCCAAATGCTGCCCATGGAACCCCTTGCATCCCCCAGCATATTGAAGTTGGCTCTTCCAAAATCCAGGGTCTTTGTCCTGCTATTGGTCTTCAGTCTGCTCAGCAGGATCCTGAACTCCACAATGTCACTGTCACTGTATTCAAGGCTACCATTGGTGCTGACGTTGTCAAACAAGCCTTCTTGGTTTGTGAGCAGTAAATCTAACACTGTGCTGCTCCTCATCGCAGGCACAGAATCATTTTGGTTGGAAGAGACCATTAAGATCATTGATCCAACCATAACCTAACTCCACCACTAACCCACGTCCCTAAGCATCACATCTCCACGTCTTTTAAACCCCTCCAGGGATGGTGACTCCACCACTTCCCTGGGCAGCCTGTTCCAATGCCTGACAACCCTTTCCATGAAGAAATCTATAGCAGGATGCAGTTCTCAATGCATCCCAGGAACATGATGGATGATTTGTGCACCTCCGTGTTGCTTTCCCAACAAATGTCCATGTAGAAGTCACCTGTGAGGAGCAGGTTCTGTTGGCCTAAGACTTCCTCGAGCAGCTGGTTAAGGTTTTGTCAGCCTCATCATCCTGACTGGGAGGCTGGTAACAGATATCCGACATAACATGACCCTTGATGGGGACCCATCTGATCTTGATTGTCATGGTTTAACCCCAGCTGGCGATTAATTACCACACAGGCACCAGTAGGATGGGGTCCCACACTATCCAATATGTCCTCATTAACCACCACCACCCTTCCCGTCATTTGACAGACAGGCATCATTCCCTTAGTCTGTGGACCACCCTTGTAAAATGTTCATAAAATATCCAGAAACATCCACAAAACGTGCACTGAGTTCCTTTAGTCCATGACTTTGGGCTCCATCTCTTCTGGTGGTCATTCAGGACAGGAGAGGTTCTGTGCTGCACAGAGTTATTGGCCACCAAAGCCAACTCAGGTCGGGTCACTGCTGCACTTGTGCAGCTTCCTGTAAGGTTTGTCCTCCATTGGTCCAGGTGGTTCCTGCTATAGTAGTTCCTATAAGATGCAACTCGCATCATGGGCTATAACAGTTTAAAGGCATATTAATTACAGTCTCCACCCCTGGTCCCTTTTTGGGCCAGGTTGTAGGGTTTAACATTGCAAGGAACTCCTCCCCTTGCCCTTGCTCAGGCTTGGACTCCTCCAGAGTCTGCAGTCCCTTAGGGGTGTACCTGCTCCAAGTGGAGCCGCTGTCTCCTCAGGAGGACACCTGCTGTGGCACAGACTTATCTACAGTAGCTTTCAGGTACAACTGTTCCACTATGGTCTTCTCCATTGGCCACATAGNACCGTGAGTCTGAGGACGTTGTCCAGTCTCTTCTTGAACACTGTCAGGTTGGGGCCGTGACACCTCCCTGGGGAGCCTGTTCCAGTGTCCAGCACCTCTGGGTGAAGAACCTTTTCCTCATGTCCAACCTGAACCTCCCCTGGCACATCTTCCTGCCATTCCCTCAGGTTCTGTCATCGGTCACCAGAGAGTAGCCACGAGAGTTATCCACGAGAGTTATCCACGGCCACGCTTTGAGGTGCTCCAGCACGACCTCACACACAGCCACCAATGCTTCAAGGCGTACCTGCTGCAGCATCCACAGTCAACGTAAGATGTCCCTTAGTGACAATCCGTCTTATCTTCATACAAAGACATTCAACAGAACTTCAATTGTCTCCATAGCTCAGCTCCATACATTCACATTTCTCTATCCCCTCTTCTTCCCTTCCCACCTTTCTGAAAGAGCTCGTAGCCAAGCACTGTACTCTTCCAGTCACATGAATATTCCCACCATGCTTCTGTGGTTCTTAGGACATCATAACTCTCAGACTGGGCAAGCAGTTCCAGTTCCTCCATTTTGTTGCCCAGACTCCATGACATGCACTCCAGGTGGCTGGACTTGGGGTTCTTGCCTTTGGAGAGGGTCCCATAGGGGCACTCACCTACCCTGTTGCTTATGAATATGCAGGTGTTTGGACAATTTCCCTGCAAGTTCGTTAAAGCGCAATTCATTAACTCAGCCAATCTGCTAGCAAAGATTCTCCTGTCTTTTCTAGGCAGGTGGATCCTACCTCTTTCCAATAACCTGTATTCATCAAAAATCTACCAGTGATCTTTGAAACCAAAGCCTTGGTTACAACCAAGCACTTTTGAATCTAACAACTTCAAAAAACAAAGAAACAAAACCACACCCAGGGTAACATCCATTCTCCAGCTGCTGAACTCTCATATCCCAGAGCAAGACTCGAATAAGAAATACCATGATTATGGAATGAAAAGGGTTTTTTTCCAGCAAAGAACCCTAAAGATGAATTATATCATAACACATCTGAACAGACTGTCTTCATGAGTCCATAAAGCAGGAGGGGAAAAAAGTAAAAGGGGGACAGAACATACGAAGTATAAGGGTAGGAAGAAGCAAATAAGCATATTAATTTATCTCCTTTTGATTTTAAGGCAGAAAGGCTAGGAGAAATGTTAATAAAAACAATTACATGGTACTGGTTTGTTTGCTTTTGAGGTTCTTGGTTTAGGTTGGGACTTTTTTCCTTAACCCAAAGAGAAGCATCAAGTCCCAAGGACAACCACGGCACTCAGCCACCAAATAATGCCTTATTCCCTGTAGTTGGTTCGAAAAAGGAATAGTTCATCAAGAAGATGAAGATAAAAGTAACTGATTTATATGGATGGAGGACAGAAAATGAAAAAGATTCATGGAAGCACATCCAATGTCCTTATAAAAATCAAATACAAAAGCAACCAGAACCACTGTCATTGTTTACAAGACAAATCGAGAATTATAAAAGGAGAAAAGAAGCATAACTTCTATTGCTCTTCTCCATCTAAAAAGGTACAAATAACTCCTATAGAAATGTTCCCGTTTTTTTGATCTATCACATCATATTCACAATTGATGTGAAGATGACAATATTAAATGAAGCCAAATACAAGACAACTGTTGTGCTTTCAGCGTGTCAAGAAATTGTAATATTTCTTCTGCTTTTCAACAAGCATGTACTTTACAGATCTTTGTAAGCAAAAAATGCAAGAAAATTCAAAGTGAAAACTAAAACTGCTCTACACAAACTATGGAAGGGCACCAAAGGCTGCCAGGATTTCAGTGTGAGCTTTGGCTTATAGACAAATACCTCAGTCAAAAAGTTACTTTATAATCTTGAATCAGAACTGTACAGAGAGTATAAATTGTTTACAAGTCAGGTTTTACTAATCTCTGCATTCAAGAATTAAATTAAGACTGCGTTATACCGCTTTTAACATTTTTTTTTTACATAGAATACATAGCAGAATTAGAGAACCATTGTTCCTGCTGCCTCACCAGCTGCTCTCCTGACCAACACCTCATTTTGCTGCAGATTTATGCAGATGGCAATATATGCAAAGTTTGAATGCACTTATTCACTTAGCCATCAATAAACAAAACTCTTCTCTTTCAGAAACTTTCCTGATTTATGGACAAGCAGATAATTTATTCCTAGTGCTGAAGAAATTTACTATTAATTATTCAAAGACTGAATTCATTCCACCTACTTCTAAGCTCTTCAATGTGGTGTCAAGACTGGATCTACCTCCTACAGTCCCTGCAAGTCTTCATCACCCTCCTGGAAAACATTTTCTTACTGATTATAGAGTAAGTTTGCACCGTACAAATGTATAAACTGTGTCACAATTTAGCACTCAATTAAGTACAATGAATCAGGCTTTTTTCCTTTTTTTTCTTCCCCCATTACTGCAAGACAAAAGGCAAAGATTTCATTGAAACAAAACCCACTCTCCACAGACAGCAAAACTTGATTTACTTCATATTTGGGAAGCCTCTTTTGAAAAAAACACCCTAATATCTACAATATCATGCTGTTGAAAGCATATCTAAGTGACTGACGGTTTTTTCAATGCATACTGCGTGCAAATTTAATGGAAAAAAGTCACACATGCATACATATTTCAACATAAGATTATGATTATTCATTTCAATATCCAGATAGTTTTGCTTCACAGCTTTAACTGAACAATCTGACCACAAAGCTAGAAGTGAGAAGCTTATAGATATCTTATTTCAATTTTTTTATTAAAACACTGTTTAATTATTTTCTCTCTACTGCATAATCCACATCTATTTGATGACAGTGAGTCTGCGTAAGTTAATAGCCAATTTTTTTTTAGGATAAGATGACAACCTTTTTCTAGATCAGCTCCTTCTAGTGCCCTTCTGCTAAGAGCTGTTTCTATTTAATTTTCCTCTAGGAGATCATTTAAGAAATTAAGTTTCAAAGACACACCCAAGTCCCACCCAAAAACACATCACAAACCCCTTCAACTCCTTGGTCAACTCCTCTTCAGAAGGTCCTCGACACATACAGTTGACTACAAAACTAGTTTAAAATCTTACTCTCTAAAGTTAATTGTGTTCATCTGGTACCTAACACACTCTTGGTGTTCTCTTCAGAATAATAACCACAATCATTACCATCAGTGACCACCACTACACCTTCAAATTGAAGGACAATAAACCTGCTCCAGGAACCGAAGAGTACTTCTTGACCTCCTTTCCATTTCTACCTCATTTGCTATATACGATACACACTTTACCTCTTCATCCCCAACTCTTCTCTAGGATGCCAGGATAATTTTATGGAAAATTCAGAGTAATAATATAGTAATAAGACAGAATTTATTTTCACTACAAACCATCCAGCAACAGGCTGGAACAAATTTCTGGAACCCCAAAACTTCCAAGTGGCTAAATTTAAAAACAAGAAACATGCAAAATGAATTTGCAAAAGTATTCATGCAAAGTGCTTCAAAAAAAAAAAATGCCCACCAAATTACACTAATTCCAATCAGCATGCAGAACTACAGGTATCACCAATCATAACATTACCCAGGCTTAAAAGACACAGCTACGGCGTTTGATCAATTGCCAGAACTTTTGAATTTGGAAACCAAACACAGGCAGCAACAGCTTCATGGCTTTGGGGTTCAAAAAATAAAGCAAATTCCAGAGGCCAGCAGCCGCCTAAGCAAATTATGTGTGTCCTACAAAAAAATTCAGCCTTGCTCCCAAATATAATTGCCGAATGCGCCAAAGGGGGTCAACCACAGTAGTAGCAATTATTTTTGTGTGTAGTGAAAAAGAAATATAAAAGCAACACTAAAATATGCAATGGAGGCGGAGTGGAGAGGCAGTACATGGAAAAAAAGCTAACTATTTTTTTTTTAAATATGCAATGGCAGCCTACCTTTTTAGACCCAACAACAAACTCACAGGGCAGTATGAGAGAAGAAGAAGGGAAAAAAAAAAAAAAAAGGAACAAAAAAACAAAAATTAGAAAGACAGAGAACAGAAAGAAAATTAACAGCCACATACATGTACTGAGATATCATAAACTTTGTTAAATCAGTGAACAAATCCCATCTACGAGAGACACATCTATAAATAGCGCCCTAGTTTCTCATCACTCAATAGTGTTGCATGGATGCCTTACCAGTATTAAAAAAGAAAGAACCTAAGACACAAACTGATGTAAACAACAGCAAAACGAGCTTATCCAAGTAGATTTATAACCATACATGAGTAAGTTTATTTTTTTAGCAGAAAATAAAACTAAAATAGAAAAAATAACCAGGATTCTGGCAAGTACATTTCCTAGTCTCAAGTTTGTAGGACCTTCGTGTCACCATCAGAACGTCCATTTCCAGTCTTTTCAATCAGTCCTCCGACTTTACAAATGACTACCAAGTGCAACTGATTTCAGAAACAGTTTCAATTGTCCTCAGCTGCCCTGTGACCACAGAAATATTTTACCTAATTTGCAGATGAAGAAACAGGAAGAGAAAAATTAACAGATTGGCCAAAATCACCTATCAGCAGCACCCTCCAGAAATTAAACCAAGGGCAGACTCCCAGTCCTACAACTTTTAATTAATGGGATAAACTTTCTTCAAAACGTCTTAGGACTTAAGCTCACTGTTTTTCATACGTCAAGTTTCCTACCAGGCAAAAAAATTCTTCTCCACAGATAATATAGCGGGTTTGTGTATATTGTCGTCTCAGTACGAGCACTGGGAATGTTGTCTCTTCTGCTCCTTAGACAAGCAACTCGCAAAAGACAAAGATCAGCTCCACTTTTTCCGAGAATTATCTTATTTGAAATGCAGCACAATAACCCACCTTCTTAATTTATGAGCTCTGCATCTCAAAAGAATCCCATCATATTGCAATTATTATCCAACCAAATTAAAGCCAGTCTTACTAACTGAGCAAGAGAGATCAATTCTATCTAGTCCTGATCATCAGTATTAAACATAATATTTACAACTAATTGCTTGAAGAAAAGCCTCTCTTGAGATACAAAAAAAGTTAAGTAGTTTTAATTAGTCTTCAAACCATGTGATCATAATTACTCTGTCCAATGTAACTTCGTAACGTATTTACAATGAATATACCAACCCAGTTCATTAGCTCAAAGTTACAGCTCCACTCCACATTTTATGAGACCTTTGCTACACACTGTGAAATTTAACTTCAATTTTAGAAGTTACACGAAAAGTTGTGCTTATTTAGCCTAAGCAGACACCTGTAACTACAGCAGTAAAGACATAGACTCTCTGTTACAAACACAAAGAGTTTTTCTTCTCTTCCATCTGCTTCATACAGAATATTTATGCCTTTTAAAGAGTTGGTTGCACACTGACAGGAGGTCAGGATAAATTATACACAGAAAAAAAAAGGGGGGTGGATGGTATGTATATATATAAAAAAGGGGACATTCTTTGCTTTTAGCCCTTTAGAAATTTCCACCTATACTACCAAAAAGCTGTTTCATTTGCTTCACTATCTCAACAACATCATCTTTTTTTTTTATTTCATTCTTTAAACTCATTAGGCTCAGAGGCTAAAAACCAACAAAGCTGCGAAGTTATTCTACCAGAAGTTCTCATATGCCCTCCGTGCATTCAGACAACCTTCACCCCTCTCCAAACAAAATTATACAACATGACGTTCCGCAAAAACAGAAATCGGACTCCACTGAAGAGGGTCCTTCCTAGTTTTGTGTCGCCTCGTTATGACTAAACGCAATGTTTTCCCCTTCATTTGGGAATCTGCCACTGTACGAGAGAACACGCTACAATAAAAACCTCTTACTGCAACCCAAGAAATAAAATGCAGCATACTACCTGTTTCACATCTAAAGACTTAGGCTGGAAAGTGTAGGTTAGGGTTTTTTTTATATATATGTGAAAATATTTCTAACTCAATCAAGGACAACTCCTTTCCTGACGTTTACTTGGGATTACATAAATTTCTCCTTTCTGCTACAAAACTCAAAAAAATACCCAAAACCCTCCAGGCATTTAGAGTATTTTCTTACTTACCCACACAAAACACTAAACTGAATATCAAGATCTTTTAATTCAACATGCTTATGCTATTCATATATAAATCCTAAATTTTAAAACAATCAGAAGTACTAACTCCACAGCAAAATAAAGCTGAAAAACTTTCTTACTGTTGAACTGAAAGAGGAAAGATTAGAATATTTAACATCTTTTCTTTAAGCAGTTAAGTACAACAAATATTCAAACATTTAAAGTATAATCATTGATCTAGACTTACTGAAAAAATATGTGGTATTCAGACCACCCAACAAGCTTGTATGTATATGAACCACCAATTAATTCTGTATAAACCCACATGTTTACAGAACCAGGGTCACACACCTTCCATTTCACAAAGAATTCAAGCATCACATTAAATCTGTTTCAACTCTTCAGTGAAACAACATAAAATATCTCCTTGGATACATGTGGACAAACATGCTGCCTGTTATTTGAGCTCCAAAACCATTCAGAACTTCACAGAAAATATTCAGCCATTAGCTACAACACAGCCACTGCTCACCAGTAAGTATTTTATGTCAGGAACTCACTTCCAAAGTGAAATTTGGAAGCATGCTCTTTAGAAGACAAAATGGAACTGAATAATTCTGAGATTCTTGGCCAAAACTTGCAGTTTTCTTAGGTAATTGGAACAGGAAAGTCACTGCTCACCAAGAACAAGGGAGAAAAGTTCTGCTGGTCCTTCAGGCAACCAGAGATAATTTAATGGAGGGCTTCAACTTAATTAGAAACTTAGAATACTTTCTTCCAGTACATCACATTCTTATAGAGAGATTCTAAGGCTAAGACTAATTATAAAGAGCTAATTAACGTGATCAGAAAGCTTCAAAAACCTGCTGGGATACCTCTGAGCTTTTACACACAATAACAACCACTGGTATCCCTAGGAGTACGAGACAGATGTGAAAAATACTCTTCCCACGCATACTATGTATTTTGACAGGGCTTCCACACCTCTGTCTTTTCCAAACCAAAAGGAAGATGGCTCCTTCCATCCTTTGGATTTGGCCACAAACAGTGGAGCCAGATTGGAAAGATGGGGAAGGGGGAAACACTATAACATACACAAAACCAAAGAGAATGGTTGTGAGAAGAATGGTAAAAAATAAGAGGGGTCAAGAATATCAAATAAATAAAAATGAAACACAGGGAAACATGCCGGACTTAGTCACCAAAATAAATGGTCACTGTTTCATAGGATGAAAAAGTAAACAAAGGTTTAAGGCAAAATAGACACAATAGGTAGGATTAGTCAAATACTACTCAACATAAAATAGTTTTTCATCAATGATAACTGAATTTCTTTATTAATACTGTAGGTCTATAAAAACATTTGAAGCTTTCCAGTGAAAAACCTCTTTAGAGCAGAATCTGTCAAACCTTTCCTGACTTCCTCCTCCCATTTGATTAGCCTCATAAATTAAATATAAAGTCAAAATATTAAGTATGATCAGGCTACAACTTAAACTCTTAAATTACAGCACGACCGTTGTAGTAACAAAGTACACTCTGTCCTTCCTAGTAGGCTTATTCTAAAGACAAGCAATTGCCACACAGATGTTTTTCAAGACCTGCAAGCCGACAAAAATAGCTCCTTACCTACTGTCGGTGTCCAGACCTACAAAATCCTTCTTCTCAAAGGGAACACAGAGCAGCGGGATCTTGTCTCCAGACTTATCAGTGGCTCTGTCAAGCCGCTTAGACTCCAACACTATGAAGAGGGATTCAATAAAATCTTCTATTCTCTTCTCCACGGTTTCACATTCATCGTAACTGGGATAAAAGGCCACATCAGTGCGGGGCTGCTCCGCGATCTCTCCTTGAAGCCCAAAGACAAACAACCGGGAATCGTAGAGAGTAGAACCATACATTTCCTTCTGCAGATGGAATTTTTCAAAAGTCTGCGGCCAGTCCTTCGCGCAAGAACAGTCCGTGATAGTTATCAGCCCCACAACTTTGCGGTGTGTCTGAAAATCCCCCCATTCGTTGTTCTCCGGGGGATAATGGTGCCTATAGCGGATATACAGCACACGCTGAGAGTCGCGCACATTAACTTGACTCACTGCTGAAATTCGATTGTAGATCCTGAAGAAGCTCTCTTCGGGTACAATGCCGATCGGCTGAACCACGACCAGGAGAGTCTGATGGTCCTCAGCACACTGCATGTAGTCAGGAACGCTCATTTTGCATCAACTGCAGGCTAGCGGAAGAAGAAAGTATATTATTTTTTAATATTGAGAAACATACACGTGATTGCTGAATCAAACCAGGACTTTGACGCTAAACACTTCTCCATCCTGTGCTACAAAAGCCAAATGACCCCATGGGGCAGGAGGCCCTCTACCACAGCCAGAGATTAAACTCCTGTCAAAGTACCATCTCAGAGGAACCGGCCTTTGTGACTCAGGCTCTCCGGCCTGTCTCCACAACACGCCTTCGGGAAATACGGAAAATTGTGTGAGGTGGTAAGTAAACCCACACTCAACCGGAACGACCAGACTTCACGCAGCTCTCAGTGCTTCAACATGGCCAGGAAGAGGAAAATCAGGTCCAGAATGCTTATTGTTGAGAAAAGCTGGTCATCAGTTTCTCAAAACACCTGCCCAATTCATGAAAAAACAAACCAACCAACCGGAAATGTTTTCTGCTTTTATATGTAAATATTTATAATTCCTTCTCCCCTGAGGTATCTGAAATTGATCACTGAGCTGGGGCTGTGTCTTAAATGAATCATATAATCATTTTAGTTGGAAGACACCATTAAGATCATTGAGTCCAAACATAATCTGACTCTGGCACTAAACCATGTCCCTAAGAAACTCATCTAAATGTTTTATACACACCTCCAGGAATGGCGACTCCACCACTGCCCTGCACAGCCTGTTCACTCCTTCACAACCCTTTCTGGGAAGAATTTTTTCTTAATATCCAATCTGAACCTTCCCGGTGCAACTCTCATCCTGTCACTTGTTCCTTGGGAGCAGAGCCCAACCCCCTCCATGCTCCCAGCTCCTTTCAGGCAGTTCAGAGATCAGAAGGTCTCCCCTCAGCTCCTGTTCTCCAGCTGAACCCCCCAGCTCCCTCAGCCGCTCCCATCACACTTGTGCTCCAGCCCCTTCCCCAGCTCCGTTCCCTTCTCTCAACTTGCTCCAGCACCTCAAGGCCTTTCTTGGTGTGAGGGGCCCAAAACTGACCCCAGGATTCGAGGAGGGGCACAGAGCTGAGCCCTAACATCTCTCCAAGACCTCCCATATCCCCGGCTGGATTTCAGCTCTGAAGCACCCTCTAAAACATACATACACCCAAAAAAACCAAAAACACTCAGCGCAGCTTCAGACTGACACTAATAGTTTTACCACATACAACAAAAGAGTTCCGAGCTCAGCTGGCAGAGCAGCAGTGTGAGGAGCAGAGGCTCCTCAAACTACCAACAGTGTGAACACAGAATCCCAGAATGTCAGCGATTGGAAGGGACCTGGAAAGCTCATCCAGTCCAATTTCCCCCGGAGCAGGAACACCCAGATGAGGTTACACAGAAGGGGTCCAGGCGGGTTTGAATGGCTGCACAGAAGGAGACTCCACAACCTCCCTGGGCAGCCTGGGCCAGGCTCTGGCACCCTCACCAGGAAGAAGTTTCTTCTCATATTTAAATGGAACCTCCTGTGTTCCAGTTTATACCCATTGCTCCTTGTCTTATCACTGGTTGTCACTGAGAAGAGCCTGGCTCCATCCTCCTGACACTCACCCTTTCCATATTTATAACCATTAATGAGGTCACCCCTCAGTCTCCTCCAAGCTCCAGAGCCCCAGCTCCCTCAGCCTTTCCTCACACAGCAGATGCTCCACTCCCTTCAGCATCTTCATTGCCCTGCACTGGACTCTCTGCAGCAGTTCCCTGTCCTTCTGGAACTGAAGGGCCCAGAACTGGACACAATATTCCAGATGTGGTCTCACCAGGGCAGAGCAGAGCAGAATGCAAAGCCAATCCCCGCTCCCGCCCTCCGCTGTCAGCAGCGCCCGTCCCGCCTGTTCCCCTCAGCGGAGGCCGCGTCCCGCCGCACCGGCCGGGCGGGAAGGGGGGCGGGACACCGGGAAACGGCCGCTCCGCTCCCCCAAACCCGTGTCCCTCTCCCCGGCCGCAGCAAAGTTTACGAGAGGAAAATAAATACGTTTCAAAGCCAGAGGCAAGCGCGGAGGGGACGCGGCGGCAGAGCACACGCCCCGCAGGAAGGGGCTGAGGGGCAGCGGGAGGGGAGGCCCAGGGGAGTCGGTGCGGGGGCAGAGGGAGGGGCAGAATCTCTCGGGAAGGAGGAAGTGGGGAGCGGCTGCCTCGGGCTCTTGGGTGGGTAACGCGGGAGGGGAACGACTCACAGCCGGGACAGGAGCCGCCCCCGCCTGCTCCTGCTGCCGGACGCGCGGGGCGGGAGCGGCGGAACTGACGGCAATGGGCGCCCGCAGCCCGGCCCGCCGGGGGAGGCGGCGCATGCGCAGTGGCGGGCGGGCCGCTGGCGGGCTCGGCGTGTCAGAGGGTCACAGGATGTCGGGGACTGGAAGGGACCTGGAAAGCTCATCCAGTGCAATCCCCCCGGAGCAGGAACACCCAGATGAGGTTACACAGAAGGTGTCCAGGCGGGTTTGAATGGCTGCACAGAAGGAGACTCCACAACCTCCCTGGGCAGCCTGGGCCAGGCTCTGGCACCCTCACCAGGAAGAAGTTTCTTCTCAT